>JAACJN010000123.1:0-133814 GCA_013368555.1 Collybiopsis confluens | reverse complement strand
CGGCGAAAAGGCATACGGATCTTACGGCAAATCAAATATGGGATCATCCACAAGGGCATCAACATCGCAGCCAGCCCCATCATCCAGCATGTTGATCAACTCCATTGGTGAAAAAATCAAGTCGTGACCAGTCACCGAAGAACATCGCAGTTGAACGGAGCCGCTTGGTGGCCCCGGCGAAGTAACGGAATCCGAAAACAACCGAAAACAAAAAGTCTGCGTATCTCTCGCGAGCTGCCGAATGGGAGTCGACTCTTAATCCATCGACCAGCACAATCCCAGATTACGCTCTCGAAAAAGTCTCCGAGTTTGACGATCCAGGGCGTAAAATCTGTCTCGCTCGAAACTATCGAATCCCTCGATTCTTGCCTGGTCCACGCTGCAAGAACACTGATCTAGGCATCGAATGTAGAGATCGTTATGGTGGTGGAAATAAAGAATGTTTTGTCCTGAATTGTCATTATGGAACGATGTGAGTACGATAGGTGCTACGTTTACCAACCACGACGAGTAGTACAAGCGTGTAACATCAATGTCTTCTTTTGGCCTCGTGTTTAACGTGTTGAATAAATTTCCAGTTAACCCTATCTCGCTTCTCCCGTACTCGACACGAGGGAACCGTATCATCAGATTCTGACTACGCCGCTACAGCGCAGTCGCCCTTGAGGTCAATCCATAACTTGCGTGTTCAATGTTCACGCGCAACAACATTCGTTTGCCTTCGACCCTCTCGGTTTGTGATTAACACCTGTCCAGCAAGGTTCCGTAGCTTGAACTCCAGTTATTATATATGGTGAGGTATGATTGCTAGTGGTCTACACCAAAGGCAATGGACGAAACCAAAGCTGCACCTCCCTCTATCTCTCTGCCCGACATCGATGATATTCCTTTACCCACGGGCCGTCCAATCAAGAGAAGCACGACGTTCTATTTCGACTGCGTCAGATTTCAGGTATGAGCATGTTTTCATAAATACAACAACCGAACTCATTATGCTCTTGATAGGTCGAAATGTTCTTTACAGCTTGCCTCGCAATAGATTGATAGAAAGAAAGTTCGATTTTCGAGGACATGTTCACCCTTCCTCAGGGCGAATCAGGAAAAATGGTCGAGGGATCCAGTGATGATAACCCGATCCAACTCGAACAAACGAAGAAAAAGGACTGGGAACGCTTGCTAAAGGTCCTATTTCATCGGTATGTCCCTCATCCACCTACTTTGCGGGTCAGTATGTATTAACCATATCCCGTGCACCAGCCACGATTCCGAAAATTCTGGACCCAACTTGACGTTGGATGAATGGGTATCCGTTCTCGGCCTCGCGACAAAATGGGACATGGCCGCCGTTCGATCTACTGCGATCGATAAGATATCTTCTATGCGCAATCCCGCGAAGAAGATTGCTTTAGCTCGACAATATCATGTCTCCAAACTTTTCATACCATGTTTGGTGGAACTAATCGGACGATCCGAGCCTCTCACCCTTACAGAACTTACGGACTTGGGTGCGGAGTGTGCACTGAAGATTATATCAACGAGGGAGCGTTGCTAACGACACCAACAATTGGGGTTATGATACCAGTTTCCGCCCCCAGAAAATTGCTTTCGATCTTACACCCAACTCTGATAATTGGAACTCAATTGTCAATGAAATTCGTCGAGTATTTTCAGATCACGAGGAGTATTACAAGTAAATATGGACATAGGTTGCAAAGTTACTTGAAACTCTTTGTAGATATATTGCCTTGTCTATGACACGAAAACTGTACCCCCCTTCATTGATGACCTCGAACCCCTTTGGCTCGTGACTGTAAGGCGGAAGAACGAGTTAGTTCAGAGAAGATTCTATTTAGAGATACGTACGGCTTCTCAATATATTTGACCTCGGCCTCGTCCAAAGTAATCAGATCAGTAAGTCGAGTGATGCTTGTAATCCCCACAATTGGGCTAGAGACCTTCATCTGTACCCAAGTTAAAGCTACTTGTGCCATGGTACAGCCCTTCTTCGTGGCTATTTCTTCTACGCGCCCGATAACCTTCTTGTCGGTCTCCGAAAGCGCTCGACCGAAACCTAGAGCTGCGCTGGACTCTTCCCTCAGAGTAGCATTGCTACTAGCGGGCCTACAAAGTCTCCCTCCAGCGAGAGGAGCTCACGGGATCAATCCGATACCATTGAAGTTGCAGTAAGCATTCATTTCGCGCTCCTGTAATCGAACGGCATGTCCAGGAAGGTCAGATCGTAAAGCAGAATCAACTGAACCCTTACCTCTTCCTGATAAAGCAACGAATATTCATTTTGCATACTAATGAACTTGGTCCATCCATTCCTCTCTGCAACCAGGTTCAAGTGCGCGAACTGCCAACACCTCATGGAACTAGCCCCAATGTATCGTACCTTCCCACTTTGAACCAAGTCGTGCAGCGCCTTCATGGTCTCTTCTGCAGGAGTTTCGGGGTCAAATCGGTGGATTTGCAGCATATCGACGTAGGGAGTGTTCAGTCGTTGCAAAGATGCGTCCACGGCGTTGAAGATAGCAGCCCTGGAAAGTCCGAATTGATTGATATATTCCGATTTGTTGCGTTGTGCAGGATCGAGGAATACATGCTCTTCCAGAGAGCGAGCAACGATACCGTAACATTTGGTGAAGATGAGGATTTGATTACGTGGTATCTGGTACTATCCAGATAGTTAAATGCGAGTGAAAGAGCTATTCTTCAATCGCTTACCTTTCCAGGAATTTTCCAATGACCCTTTCCGATTCTCCGTTACTGTAGGTATTAGCAGTATCGATGGTGTTGATGCCACGATCCCAAGCAGCTTTCAGAACGAGAAGCGCCTCGTTTTCTTCAACAACCCATGGCTAGCAAACTGTATCAATATGCAGCACGGTAACGATCCTAAGCATTAGAAATGAAGCCCTAACTAGCCACTTTGGGGATCCCATACCCATTGCACCAAGCTAAAAATGCAGAAATCAGTCAGTTTTAAAGGGCGTTTGAGAGAGTATGATCACAGACAATGGGTACAGATATTTTCAGTCCAGAAGTCCCCAGTCGTTTGTATTTGACGATGTTGCTCATGATAGCGAAGAAGTGGGTTGCTTGAGCTGAGAATTATCTCTCAGAGACATACCTTTTATAGTTGATCCACCGGAAAGCGAGCGGACTAGTTTACCTTGTGCTTGGGGGGACCCCCCTCGCCGCTCGAGAGTTTTTAGAGGGCGTGAGAAGATGGACAGACACCGTTAGCTGCATGCGGCATCTCCAAAAGATCAGTCAATGGTCCTTGTTGGTTGTGTGTCCGTCTAGTGTTGTTTACACCACTGATAAGCAAAACAAGTCACTGCTGCACAGCGCTGTCCAGCACCGGACAGCTCCCTAACTCGACAGCAAAGTGGGAACTGTCCGGCGATGTTCAACGCAACCCAGTGTGTCGCCATGGAAATTTGAATTGAACTGAATTGATTATTCAGTACTGTTCGCATTCAAATTCAGCGCTGTCGGCGAGTCCAGGTTTTGCTGATCATTGGTCTATTACATGGGACAGTGCTACAAGTGTGGCATAGGGCAAACAAAGTTATCAATTTGGTATAAAATCCCAGCCTGAGGGGTGTCCCTACAGGATCATCCCGGAATTGACAGGGAGCTCCCCACAAGTGGCTGGGGCTGGGGATTCTCATCTCATTAGCACAGATTTTGGAAATTGCACTTGTAACCCAACTATTTAGTTGTCAGAGTGTGGGTTCCACCGGGTTGCCTAAAGTGCAAAGCTGCACTGGAAGTTTGTTTTTATGCCCAGGTTCAGCGCAATTTTGACCATCTGACCCACCAACCTGACCTTTGGGGCAAGGGTCATGACCCGACCTGCACAAAATGAAGTACTATTATTACCTCCCAGAGCATATATGCCCAAGATGTGGTTATTGTAATTGAAGTGTTAAATCAACTACTAGGAGGCAACTAATGAAAAGACCTCTGTGTAGGAAAAGGTACTCCGAGCAACAAGTGTACTTATCAGACATTTGTGTGAATAGCTACTAGTAGTACACCAGATTAAGGCTTGTCAATCAAAATTTTGCTTTAGAAAATGTACACACAGAATCTACCAGCACACTCACAAATGAGACAGTGAGTTCATCATCATCCAGCTCATTCTTTTGCTCCGGGTTCCACCCACAGGCTCGCAGATTCTTGTCCCATGGCGAAGTAATATCCGCGGGTGCTGGAAAACTCACATGCGTGACAAAATCATGAATTTCACGATTGACTCTGCAATGGCAAGCGATATAAGCTCCATCGTTAATTGTTCAAAAAACCTACTCTGGTCCATGGTCAACGCAAAGATAGTGTGGAGCGCCGGGCACTGTGACCCATGAGACGTCTACTCCGGCTCCCTCCAGCAGATCTGCTAGCTCTCGAGTATAGCTTTCAGGATAGACTATGTTGTTACCACCGTGGACAAGTTTGACGGGACATTGAATTTGAGAAAGTTCGATATTTGTATAACGTTTACGTTGAACGGGAAAGTCATAAGTTGTAAAGCGAGCCTCCCTTCTGTGATCTTTGTCCCAAATTTTGAATACCACAGATGCGCTGTATGCATAAATTCTGTTTACCCGTTGTTAGCAAAATGTCGGAGTGAAGCTTAGTACTAATAAATGTGACAAACGCTTGACCCAGCTTGGAGACATCACTGCTAAAGGCATACTGAGTGTAACCAACTGCAACATCGCTATATGCATCCGGAAGGTCCGATATATACATGTTATAAAGTTCAGTTCTGGCTTTGTGAACATCTGGAAGCTGTGAAAGATACTTAGTGGGGAGCTTAGCTCACAGAAGTAGTACAAATCTTACTTCTTCCAGACATAGATGAGACATGATGAAAAGGGAGAGAGCTTTTTTGGGGTATGTAATTGCGATCTCCATTGCTATCATGCTTCCTATGTCCATGGCAATAAAATGGCAAGGAGGGAGCTGCAGAGCCTCCTGTTAATCCCGAAGTATGAGTTTAGAACGGAAAGAAACCTTCGGGAGGCATACCATAAAGGCCACCACCTCCTCAGCTGCCTCCTCTACTGCATATCTTTCGGGAATTCTATCGCATGTTGTTTCACCATTCCATCTGAGATCCAACGTGATTAAGTTGAATTTTCTGAGTAAAGGGTCGGTAAATTGAGCTGAAGTAGCCAGTAGTCATTTGAATCGGTTAGCTCCGGTCACGGAGGATGGAAGTAGTATCACACACAGTGGAAGATGGAATGAAACGCTATTGCATGAAAAAACAGTAAAGTTGGAAGATTACGATTGAGAGACTCTGCGTCTGCGCTGGTTGGAGTACTGATTATATAATGAAAGTTTATGTTGCCGGTGGAAGAAGATACTGTGATGAAAGGCATACATGCAGTAATTTTCTTACCAGGGAGTCTACTTATGTTGTTTTGCGCATTGTTAAGGTCCGAGAGTGCAATCCTTCGGAGCACTAAGGATCACTCCGATGCTATGTTCGAAGCTGATGTTGTTACAGAAACTGACGGTTGTCCCACGTTTTGTGGGAGATAGTAGATCTACATTGGGTTGAGATGTGAGTCACATAACATTCTGGAAGAAAAATAAGCTTTGATGAAACTGCATGCAATGTTCCTCAAGTTTGGAACTAAAAGCGAAAACTTATGGAAAAGAAATTGAAATGATCAAAAGTGGAGATTTTGATACTTACGGAAACTGTTATCGCAAACAGATGGAAAACAAATGAATTCCTCCATTATTCTGATTCATAACTTTGGCCTAAAGGGTTTTTCGGAAACTTAGGCTTCAATAGGTTTCCATCTCTTTTCTTAGGGTTTCCCTTTGTTTGGAAAACTTACGGAAAATTTAATGCAGTGTCGGAGAAGTAGCGTTGGAAGTGCATAGTGTTAGAAGTACATAGCCGTCTAGAGATAAGCCATAAGATGTCGGGACACAAAATCCTGAACATTAGAGTTGCTGCCTCTTTCAGTCAATTATACCAATGGGTAATTTTCCGTCAGTTTTGCAAACAAAGGGAAATTTTACGAAAAAGAAGAGAAAACTGATTGAACCATTGTGGGAATTGGTTATGCAAAACTTACAAATTGGAACAACGGAGGAGCTTCGGTTTTGTATTTTCGTGGCAATTTGCAAACTTCTGCATACGGCAGCTAAATGGAGTGATGTTACAAAGTTACAAAATACACTGTCGCTTAAGGATCTTTCAAGACCGACCAAACTTAAAATCCACAAGTAGACTAGCTAGTATACCAACCTCTCACTCGGATGAAGATAAAAATAAAAGGACATGGTAAGAAAGCTCCGCTTGATTAAAAATCAGATATCTGTCACATGAAATCCCATATATATATATATAAATCCCAGAAATACATAAAACTGCCGCCTATGAAGGAACGCGGTGCGAAGAGATGGAAGCATGTTTCTGATGATCCACTCAAGATGGAAGGCAGTAGCAAGGTATGACTTGCTTCTCCCGCTTTGGAGTCAAAGAGAAACATTCTGATCGCTCAGTAGATCTGATCCTGGTTGCAAAAACTCCGAGTCTCTGGCTTGAGAGAGTGGGCCGTCGCGAGAAGCTCGCGCGGCGGGTACGAGTCCGAGACGGTTGGGTACCGTTAGAGCTTTGGCCTATATCCTAGCTTACGGTTTGAGACCACGAGGGAGTGAAGGAAGCTGACAAGTCACGTGGTAGAGCGGAATATCAAAAGAAGTTTGATGAAAAACTGGTACAAATACAGAAAGCGTTGCTAAATATGGGTGAAAAACAACCCGACAAGGACGAAACCTTCACTTACGTTCCGGGCTCGTGACTGCGTGACCCCCTATTGTGTTCATGTTCAGACTGCCATGTTATGCGTTACGCATATGATTTTGTGTTCATAGAATCATAATTCAATAAATTTTGATCTACTTATGGACCGCCAGAAACGCTGTTGAATCGTGGCGGCGCTGTCGGCTGACATCGTGATCCTGAAAATTTCTGCCATATGCAGACGTGTTTATGCGTTACGATGTACAAAATCACGATGTTCATGGGGTGGTGTTACGCGTTACGTGAACACTTGGTCGAAATTATACAGTAATTTTAAAATTTATTCTGGTACATGATTCTCAAATGAAAGGGGAGTTCCTGGCCTAAGTATCCGGGGTATGAACCAAGCCAGGAAGGAGGAATTGTAGTCATGCATGATTAATTCTGCAACTTCTGATAAGCTCTATGAATATCTGTCTCATACAGCTTTAAGGTTTCCATGCGTTTTGCTGTTCCTTTAGGGGCGTAAATGATTGGCCTATCTGGTGTTACGAAAACTATCATCTGTTTTGATTTTTAGTCCAGTTTATACAGTATGACGCGATAAGCAAGTAAATATCCATACTTCTGGGGATATATGCATAAATTTTGGCAATTGACTATTTATGCTCTCAATAGCATTCCTTTACATTTTTCTTGCATGAGTAGATGATAAACAAGAAAGAAAAACGGCATGCACACCAAAGGTTTTGTTTATAACTCTGTTCCTTGTTCATCATATCTACCATGTTGATATTGGATGGAGACTCGATTAAAGCTCCTGCAAATGGTCGACCATTACCGAAGAGAATGGCCGTTTTGATCGCAGACATTTTACAGATGGCTGCCTCTGGATGCAGATAAGTCTTGCAATACAGTATACGCTGTCTCAGAGCCCACCAATCTGTAGCGGATTAATCTAAGAACATGAAGGATTTCAGTATAAGTAAGCCAAGTTAAAATGAGGTAATCAGGTGCTTTACCATTTGACCAGAACTTAGCATGATTTGATCGCTCATGCGCCCCACAACCGCAAAATAACCCTTTTTGAGTTTGTGCTCAACTAGCAAATCTTCTGTATCATAAGCCGCCTCATCGTGAAAAGTTGTGTTGCAAAGAGGTAATGGACGACAAGGGCTAGACTGTTGAATTCATCTTAGGTTGCATTGATACCATTCCAAGACTGGAAGTTTATACCGTTGCAATCAAAGAATACAAGCCATCGTCTCGTCTTAGGAATTTGAACTCTGGAATGGATAGCGGTCGGAAATACTCCCACTCTTTTGTACCTATTGCTTAAGATGTTTTCTTTAATATTTGATAACTTGGGTCGGATTACACTACCCACTGGAGAGCAGAGCGACAGTCCCTATTTCTGTCCTGTATATGACTAAGTGATGAGCATGTCTTGAAGACTATACGGGCTTACGCTCCATAAGCCATGGTGATGTGGACATTGCTAGATACCAGTTTGTTTCCAAGTTCATTATTGAAAACTTTACCTCCGGTGATCTGGTCACTCTCCGTATGAAAGGTGCCACACGAAATTCAAAGTTACATACCACAAGGGTTGACTGCAAATATGCAATCTTTTCTTCATCATCAGCCCAGGCCTATATGCAAATCTTTCCAATGTATAGTAAAAAATCTACAATTAAGACTCTTACCTCAAGCAGCCGTGTACCAATAAATACAACATCGGGTCGAGTCTGTTTCATTCCATGGAAGATGGAAAGAGAATCGGGTGGTGAAATGGAGTTTTTACCCCAGGGGTCTAGTAATGACATTGTAAAACCAGCTCTTGGCTAAAGCAGGTTAAATTTTCATCATAAAGGTTTCTTGAAGAAATTCTCACCATTGTGCTCACAAGAGTTAATCCAGCAGAATGGAATAATTCAAGAGCTTGCAATCCAAAATTTTTCCCAGTTAGGCTCATTGGTGACTGATCTACTACATGTAAGATACCAAGATAATGATTACTTCATAGCTGAAACGCACCAATAACAAGGGCATTTAAAGAATAAAACTGGGCACTCCAAGTAATTGCTTTTGGAAACATTGAGGAGGTCCCTGCAGTTTTGTTGTAAATCAACATTTCAGTGCAGTCTGAGTTATAATGCTGTGTTCACCTGAAGAATGAATTATCAATGCTGGATGGTTCATTGAACGGCGGTAAGAAATGTGGATATGATTTCTACTCTCTTTTTTGAACAACATATCCAAGGAGGGAATATTTAAAACCGTAGGAACTTTTGAATAATTCAATTGATGGACAATATCTTGGGTAATTGCCATTTCTTCTTCATTGGATAAAAGAAAATCAGGTTGTACTTCAGAAAGAAGATGGACTATAACATCGGGCGAAAACCGGGGGGAAATAGGAAAGGCCGTCATCCCTGCCCGAAGAATACCCTGAAAATTTGTTTATCCAAGGTCTATCTGGAGACAGACAAATGTACCATTAGCGTAAAAAAGTAGGGGAATGCGTCTGGAAGGTTGTGTTAACTGCTGGCACATCATCATAGTGTCAGTAGTATACCAGCATTGGAAATAATGGCAACCACGGGTATTTTGTTGCTTGTGGGGATTAATGATTGCAGGTACATTGCACTGCAATGTATTGCTGGGACAATGTCTGCATATGAATATTGCATAATATCACCATTCCGCGTGGGGTGCATTATGGCCGGATGCATGGGATTGTGCTTCAAGTGGAAGTCATACTGGAGCTCAATGGCAAGCGATGAGGGTGGAATAATGAAGTCCTTCATGATATAGCTAACATGACACAAGACGGCAGATGTCACTTATATATTCAGGAAATATATACATCTCTTGTAACTGATGGCTTGTAGATAAAAACGGGACGATTGTCATAGAGGATCAGCTTGAAATTGAGTTGTATCGAGCTCGTCAAGGAGGCAAAATGAGTCAGTCATATGTTGCCGCCTGGCAATCTGCTGGCAGATAATGATTTTAAATACTAGCTGATCCAGATCCATCCCACGCAACGGCTTTCCGAGCCAGTTAATAATGTGCTTGTCCAGGCTTTGATTTACATACACACCGAATAGCACATTGTTAATTTAATTATGGGGAGATATCACATCAGAATCAAGATACTGTACAATTTCGTTCAATACAACAGTCACACGTCACAAAGGTTTGAAATGTCGAAAAAAAATCGCCCGTCGCATGTCACATCCGGGTCTGTCGAATTGATTTTTCCATCAGACTTTATTCATATTTTTTTCGGCAAGCGGTCCATGAATATAGTGACAAAAATTAGCGGGGTGTCACAGACTGCTTAGATCTCTGTCGAATTCAAAATTTTGTCAACGCAGTCACAGGTCACAGCGGCCCATGCCGAATTGAACGAAATCGTACAGTATATTGCATCACGAGGTTCAAGCTCAGGCGAAAAAAGCGCAAGTAGAAGTTTAGCCATATGGAACTTACCTGAATGTCAGGGGTTTGTGAGGGCTTATTGCGTTAAAAAGATGCCTAAAAACTGATGGATCCAGTCATTATTGATCAATATCATTGCTGGATGTGTGATGATCGCACTGTTGTTGATCAATATCATTGCTGGATGCGTGATGTATCGCACTGTTGTGTGGCATCACTCCATTGTGCATATTGGATCTTATCCACTGACAATCCACATTAGGTTAGGTTCTATCCTAGGTTTGATAAATTGAATTCCATGACTAAAGCTCCGAGAGTAGCGCGCAACAAGCCACCAGTTAAAAGAGATGTACTTGTGAAAGCGGGCCGTCGCGAATAAGTCGCGCGGCAAATACGAGTTCGAGTCTGTCTGACGGCTACAGGGTGGCACTAGTGGAGAGATATGGCTGCTCTACCTCAGGATGTAAGACCGATCCAGGTTCAATCATTTATAAGACTACCATTTTTATCGGCTCGTTTCGTAAGCCTGTGGATGGCTGACTCCCAATATAGACTCGGGACTGCACTGCCACCGGATTGTGCAACCGCGAGGCCAGCGCAGTCCCTTCCAAGTGTAGTGGCCTACGTTCTTTGAGATAGAAAATCACACTAGTGCACTAAATACTCAGCTAAGCTTGTATTTCCCTAGTTTTTATGATTGTGTGGTGCAAAGAACTCAGAGAAAAGCCTTAGAAAGAGAATTTGTACAAGGGCTGAGTGAATATTTTTAAGATTGATGCAGGGATTTTGCGTAAAATATTACGCTGAAGTCTCTCAACGTGCGGATTGGACTACATTGATAGTACAGTATGTAGTGTTTGAGCAAGCGCTAAAGTGCATTTTGACAGCAATGACAAACCTTTGAGTGAGCGCTAAAGTGTCTTTTGGCAGTGTTGACGAACCTCTGATATGTCATCTTGAATTTCATTGGCCATGTCCTGACTCCCAATGGAGCTATTTCCCAGTTTGGACTCAGGACACGGCGACTTGTTTTCATCTTGAAAGCCAAATAAGGAGTTGGGTCTCCCTCCCGTTACGGAAGAAATCACTTACTATTGGATACCTAGAAGCTGGCCAACCTGGGAAGCTGGTCATTCGGCTTCTGGAGCTTGTCAGATAGATTCTGGGTAAGGTAAAATAGGTAAATAATGTAAAGCAGCATCGAATAGTCCTCAGAAATCAATTTGGCGGCGGTCGGGTGTGGGGACCGTGTTTGGTGAATGAATTGTTCGGGATACTCGGCAAGATTACGTCATTTTGCTAATTCTCTGGCAGCATCTCACTTTGTATCATCCGGGTCCCTCTTTTTCGCCAGTCCAGCATGTACCAAGTCCTCACATTACATGTAAAGTGCCATATAGCCCTCTTTCTATTAACCCTCCACCCTCACAGAGCCCGTGGCACACAACAAAGCTCAGTGTTGCTCTTGGCGGTACATTCAGAACCAGGTCGGCGTATCTTGGTGATGCATCACCGGAACTTCTTCAAACTTCGGGACAGCAATTCCTAAAGTTACTTAATGCTCTCTGAATTGTTACAGAGTTTTACTGTTTTTTTCACCAGCTCGGGAACGCTTTCAACCATTCCAATTTCACAAAATACATCATCATCAAAACTTGCTGGCTGCAGACTTACGATGGGGACTATTCATTGATGGAAGGGTACCAGTGCATTGTGTTACATCTGAAGTCCGTAAACAACACTCATATGAGCTATCCTTTTCCAGATTTTTGCTGGTTATGGACCATTGCCGTCGTTCGCTCCCTCATATTGCTCCAAATTTGGCAAATTTCCCACGCCCTACGGTTTAGCACCACTTTTTTCTTTGTGCTCTCAATGTATACGGTGTATTGAGTATAATATACTGAGAATATATGGGCTCATTGAGAATATTTATTGCACATTGAGGGACTTTGCAACGCACAGAGCCCCAGTTTACGAGGTGGCCTACTTCCCCATTGAATGCCGGATTTGGGTTCACCTCCGTAAAATATTCACCCCGCCACCATCTCCCTGCAAATTTAGGCAAGTAAGGGCTCAATCCGTTCACAGGATGCCCCCACACAGTCTAAGACCTCCTACATTGTACAAATTCCTTCCCTTCAAATACAACACCTTAAATACACTTAAGTGGCCAGGTTCTGGGTACCCAATAGTAATTCAGGTCAAAAAAAACTGCGGACATGCTGCAGAAGAGGTATGGGAATCTCTCCCTTCTTTCTTCTTTTTTCCCGCTTTCTTCAACTTGAAAAACTTGATTTTCTCATTCTATCCACAGACTCAGGATACAAGCCATTTTATGACATATGTTTTTAAAAACTTTACTATATACTACCACCGGAGGGTTGCTTGGCCACCCCTGGTCACCCGGCCATTTGAGGCCTTTGGGATAGCCTGGAAGGGGCTTTATATCGTCGAACCCTCTTGCAATCCTTTAACCGCTCGCTGGCCGGAGATGTGAATGGGTGGGAGTCTAGGGGTGCCGGACACCATCCCGGATTGCCGGAAAAACGTGATTTTCGGCTTATGGGCTATGTCTGTGGATTAGGTAAGATTCAGTTGTTTTCAAGTTTTTCCAGTTGCGAAGAGAGAGAAAAGGGAGAGATTATTATTGGCTGTGTGATACGTTTTTTTTGCCCGATATCTCTGTTTTTCGCGGCAACAGCATTTGAATGGCGTAAGGGAAATAGATCAAGACCATATACGGCAGCTAGACTTGTTTTCAAGTGTGCCGGGCTTATCTGCCTGCTCCATTGGGGATAAGCCTCGGCCAATGACTTTCAAGATGACATGAAAGGATTTGACTAAGAGTTTCAATTTGAATTCGGGTACGGCGCAACATCGCGTGCCTTTGTTGACTTCCTCCCCCCACCATTATCCCCTTCCTGTTTTCCCTACTATTTTCCTCTCCCTCACTGCTCAAGGTCACTTTTTCACATGGTTCTCAAATACAAGTGTGAAAGGTGACGGAAAATCCAAAGAATTGGCATAAGGTGTGTTTTTATTCATTGTTTTTTGGCCATCATACTAAAGAGTTTGCATAGATATTCTGTCCTTTACCCCGCTCCCCGTATCCCTAGCCTGCTACTGCATTCCTACCAGCTAGTCCTCGGCCGTAGTACAGCAGCTGCCCACATTGAAACGGTGGTATCGATATGTTGAGCTTGTATCAGGACTGCCTGTGACTCAACTGCCTAACTGCCATTGGATGGATGAGGAGGTGCTAAATTGGCAAATGGAGTTCAGGGTTAGAAGTATCGGTCACTGGTCAAGTAATGGGGACCCTAGAACGGCATCAATTAATCAGCGTTTGGTGATTGATAATCCAAGAACCTACACACTCACCTCAGCTATGTAATGCACGTACTATTTCGGCCAGTCCAGATCGTCGTTTGCGAGTCGTTTCTGGACCCCTGTAGGCTGTTTTCAGTTACAAGAACCTTCAAATTGAAGCCCATCTCGATTATACAGGGACTGTCTTGATTCTTGCTTGTGACGACTTGATATAGCCGCTGGAAGCGAATAACAGTTATCGTGTCAAAGGATAACCATACCAGTGGATATTGATCATTATACATTGTCAAACAAAAAGGTGTACCAGTGCTTGGAAGATGCAACACATTTACGACAGTATGTTGTCGAACTGGAAAATGTTCCAATGAATTCAGGAAGGGTAGGTTCACTAGTAAAGGTACAAGTTAAGGTGAAGTACACAATCCTAGGTCTTGGGTTAGTTGGTTACTGTCTGTCTGTCTGTCTGTAAGGGCTTCTGTCTAGGTTCTGTAGGGCTCTGTTCTGTAGTCTGTTCTGTTGTCTTCTGTTCTTGTATGAGTTCTGTCCTGTCTTCTTATAGACAATACTCCTAGGCTCGGTGCTAGTCTGTACTATCTGGGCTGTTCTGTCTAAAGGCAATACTCCTAGGCTCGGTGCTAGTCTGTATCAACCTTTCTGTCTGTCTTACAGTAGTGCTCCGGTTGAGTTCTACAGTAAGTAAAGGTACTAGTAATAGTCTTCACAGTAGAAGATATTACTCAGTAGCTTCCAGTGTTGAGCTTTCTCTTACAAAGTAATATTTAACTCTGGAGAAGGAAGTTTTATTATGAAAAGTTTAGCTGCCTATTTATACATTTTTGAGTATCCTAATTTGGCTAAATTGTATTTTTTAATCTATCTCTTTAAAGGTCTTTGCACGGCCAGTTCAGTTCTTCCAGAACATTCTACACTATTCCATTTCTTTCTTCAATGTTCCATACTTTTCTATCACCTTCTATCATCTTCTCTTGCTTTCTATTTGTCAGCTCTTCAGATTCCATTACTCAACATTATTGTCAAATAACCATTGCCAATTTCTAGACTGGCGAACTTGACATTTCGTCATTTTCACACCAAAGGCATGTGATTTTATTAAAACATTTATGTCACCTGACATCCGCGGGGAACGGAAATGTCCACTGTCCTCAGTGGTAACGACTCAGAAAAATAATGTTGGTTTAACTCATTCGGAGACAATTTCTGAGATCTCGAAAAGTTAGCAACATTATTTTTCTTTACAGACTTCAAATCTCTGAGTATGTACAACGTCTTTGGTAACAAGAAAGAGCGACCATAGCAGGAACAACAAAAATTGGGCGTAAGGGTATGCTTTTTGTCACCTATCTCTTCCGAATACTGAACACCCACCGCCTCACGGAATTTTTCAAACGGCTCACAACAGCATGGGCCCTACTCGGTTGCACGAGGTGCTTGTCAGACAAAAGGAAGGGCATTCGGGAGGGATTCCCACCTCCTAGTGCATAACGGATAGGTCCACCGGAAAATGCAGGGAAGAAGATAGACGGTCCGTATTGTTCGATGAGCTGGTCCCATTCAGGCCACTTGGTGGACAACTGATGCCTGCGAGCACGGACAAGGACAAGCTTTTGGCCCCGAATGGCAAGAAGGTAATGGAATGCTCCAGCAACGTAAAAATGTGAGACAATCATACCACGGGGTAGCCTTCTTCTGCGAAAATCAATGTCCCTGGGACAATAGACTGAGATAGCACGGCGCCAATGATTTCGAAACATGGAATGTGACATATGGACGATGGTACATTGTTCACCCTAACACGCTTTAGGCTGCTTTGCGGCGGGAGAAAAGGTGTATCGTAGATTGGGCTAATTCGGTAGCTGCTGAGTCTGAAGTCTGGTTTGACACGTTTTCGGAGAGAAAGATCTCCACTATCCAGCATCGAGAGATTGTCGATCCAAGTAACATACTGGTCCAGGTTCCAAAGTTGAACGTGACCTCGTTTCACGTCAAGGTAAGAGGAGTCTTCAATGCCCACGGCAGCCTGAGAGGCGGTATCGTCGTGTAAACTGCCCTCCGAAAAACTCATGAAGGATGAGTCCGGGCCCAACGAAAGGGTGGTGAGGAGAGAGGTTGTAGAGGAGACCTGAATAATAATTGGGGAAGGAGGGTCAAGGTTCTGCATAGTGCAAGAAGAAAAAAAACGAAGGTGGGGAAGTGGAAAGAGCAGGTCTTCGTCTGTTCCCCTCTAAAATTTTAATTTCTTTTTAGAGTTGACAGCATGCCGTAATTATGAGAAAATCCAGAAAATCTTTATTTGGCATGCAGGGTCAAAGTGCCGATCCAAATCTAGGTCTCTTTCTCAAGCCATCCATACTTCATAAACCAATGATCTCGGGTTATATATGGAATAATTCGATATGCTGCGACAGGTAGGTCAAGAGTGGTCCCATCCATTTCCTTAAGTCTGTACGCTCCACCTTTTGTGATTCCAACTACGATATAGGGTCCAAAATACCTCGGCCTTTCTTTCCGCCAATTTCCTGGTCTCTCCTTGAGTTGCGTACGAGTATATACTCTCCCTTTTTATATTCTTTCCTAATGAGTCTTTTATGGAATCGTCTTTCAAAGTCTTGTTTTGATTTAAATCGGCTTTCCTTGAGTATATTTGCAGCTTTCTCAATATCAACGGGGTGTTTGCTGATTTGCTGAATACGTTTTGCAAGTAGTTCACTGGTATTCATGCCTGAATAAAATCCTTCTACAAGAAATGTTGCTTCAAGCAAGTCAAATGGCAGTAGAGGATCCGTAGCATGTAACAGTTGATATGGTGAAAATCCAGTAACACGACTAGTGGTGACTCTGTCTGCAAAGATTGCTTCAGGTAACTTCTTTGGCCAGTCCTGTATGTTACCTTTGCAGGACTTGATTAGCGATTCTCGTAAGACAAAATGCCCTCTTTCAACTTGCCCATTAGCATGTTTATTGTAAGGTGAAATACGGACTTGTGGTGTTCCCATTCTTTTGGCTAACTCTTCAAAGGCACCTTTAATTTCCGATCCATTATCTGTCGTAATTTGATAGGGAGCACCATAACGGCAATATATTTGTTCCCAAAAGAATTTGGCAAGTGCCTGTGAAGTGATTTGCTTCAATGCCCGGGCTTCACATACACCTGTCAAATCATCCCTAGCAGCAACAATAAATTGGTATCCTCCAGCTGGCGGCATAAACATTACATCAACATTTAATTTCTGAAGAGTATGCTTGGTGTTGATATTGTTGGTGGTTTTTCCATTCTAGTGAGACTGCGAATCTGACATTCATGACATGAACGCACATGGTGCTTGACATCAGCCCAAAGGTGTGGCCAATATACTCGCTTATTCAAATTCCGGTACGTTGTTTCAATTCCTCGATGACCCAAATTGTCATGTGCATGTACTAAAAAGTCCCATCGTAGCTGAGGATCAGTCACAACCAGTAAAGGTAATCCTTCTACATTCTTTCGGAAAATTCTACCATTGTGTATAACATATCGTTTTGCCATTGCTAAGAATCTCCGTTTTGATTGAGTGCTGGTAAAGTGCGGAGATTCCAGTGTTGTAAGAAACCGCCGGATCTTGAAAAGTGTATCTTCTTGAATCTGACGTGATGAGTAACATGATGGGAGTGTCTGGGGTCCATAGCAAGGTACAGAATTGAGTTCCGGGTCATCTTCCCTATCCAAGAGCTGAGTTAATAATACAATGTTGTCTAACCATGTATCATCATCGGACTCAATTGGTTCATCTTCGGCTACTGGTCTTCTTGACAATGCATCTGGACTTTTAAACTTATATGCGGGAACATGTTTAAGCTCAAAATCAAAGAGTAAAATTCCCTGAATCCAACGATTGATAGTAGCATTTGGTTGTACATCTGGTTCTTTCAGCATTCCTGCAATATATTTTGCATCAACTTCCACTCTCAATTTCTTTACACCAATAAGATACAGTCTCCAATGTCTGAGGGCTTTATACAGTCCAAACAGCTCTAGTTTTGGCTGAGAGTATCTGCTCTCCCTTTCACTCATTGGAATAGAACCATACCTAGCAGGTATAAATTTTCCATTTTCATCTTCTTGTCCAAGTACCATCCCTGTCCCTATTCTGGAAGAATCAACTTGTAAGACTACCCAGTTGTCTGAGTCATATTCAATTCTTCTCATTGCAGGTGGTTGAGTTATAGCAAGTTTCACTTTTTCAAAGGCTTCAGACTGTTCAGGTCCCCAAACAAATTCTACATCTTTTCTCTGCAGATAAGTGAGAGGTCTGATGATCATTGAATAGTCTTTGATCCAGATTCTCACTGTTCCACATAGTCCTAAGAATTGTCTGACTTCAGTTTGACTTTCCAGTTTTGGCCACTTGAGTATTTTGTTCACTTTTGATTCTTCAGGGCTTCTTCCATGAATATTGCATACTTGTCCCACAATCAATACTTCGGGCCTACTGATTTGACATTTATGTGCTGAAAAGGTTGCTCCTGAGCATTTGATTCTATGAAGAATGCGGTGAACATCTTGGGCATGCTCCCAAATAAACCTTCTAATCCCCTTGTTTTCAGGAATTGTTTCAGGTTCTCCATTATCATCCAAATGTTTAACAGGTGGTCCTTTTATAGCCAAATCATCAATAAAATATTTGCAATTTGTGGAATTTCATCATGCACAACAAATACCATGCTCTTCTGAAATTCTGCTGGTGAGTTTGTAAATCCTTGAGGTAGAGCAGTAATCTGTAAAAGTCCTAAGGGTGTCATAAAAGCAGTCATCTCTCGACAAGATTTGTCTATCTTTCTGGCATCAAATCCTGAAAATAAATCAAAAACAGTATACACAGCACAACCAGCAAATCCTTCAACAAAATCATCCAAAATGGGAAGCATTCCAGCATCCCTGATAGTAACTTTGTTCAGTGGTTGTAAGTCATGCACTATTCTGATTTTTCCATTCTTCTTTGCAACACAAAACCATCTTGAACGATAAGATGATTCACTTGGTTCATACACTCCTGCTGCTATCTTTGACTTTAAAATCTCAATAACTTGCTTGAGAATACCGGGTGGGACAGGAATATTTCTCAATTCCCATGGTCTGTGAGGGACTGTAGGAATTACATAGGGAGAGAAATAACTTTCCTTAAATGTTCCTCTTTCAGAATCATCAAAGGCTAGTGCTTCATTGTTTATACACATAATATGAGCAAACAATTTTTCTTCTTCGGGTAATAGAAATCCACTCTTATTGATCTCCAATGTAGGTAATCTTTCCTTTGTTACTCTCCCAGTGGAAGTGAACTCAGGTGGGTGAGGAGTCAATTTTGGCAAAGTAATCAAAGGGTCTTCAGGAATAGTTCTCCTAACTTTGGAAGTAGTAGGCATTGTAGTAGAGACAGGCTTGACTTTAACTCCAGCTTTCTTGTAAGCTGTAAAGCTATGAGCAGTGTCTATAGAATTTAGTTGGTGAGCAGAAAAGAAAGAATTTGAGTCTGGTACAAGTATCAAATCATCATTCTGTAAGGGGTAAGAATTAATAAAGTCTTTTAGGTCCGAGTCCATAGTAAGTATTTTGTCTTTAGAAGAATAGTTAAAGTTCAAGTTTTCTGTAGAATTGTTAGAAGTCAAAGTAGAGAAAAATACCTTTTTGGTTTCCAAGTCCTTAGCATGACTGAGATCCCTCGAGGTTTTTATATGTACAAAGAATATGAATTTTAGTATATACAAAAATTTTCTATATGTACTTGTAATAATAAAGTAACGGAAATTGGTCCATAGCCAAAGGAGTAGTAGTACAGTAAAACTTATACTATCTTTAGGTATAAGTTGTGAGTCCAAATCATAACAAGCAGTCATAGCAATAATAATACAATATGTACAAGCAGTC
Source organism: Collybiopsis confluens (assembly GCA_013368555.1). Classification (NCBI taxonomy): domain Eukaryota; kingdom Fungi; phylum Basidiomycota; class Agaricomycetes; order Agaricales; family Omphalotaceae; genus Collybiopsis; species Collybiopsis confluens. The sequence continues at coordinate 114,333 of JAACJN010000123.1, read as the reverse complement.
AGTAAAAGTACGGGAGAGTGTTTGGCATTAAAGTTCAACACTATAAAGTCCAAGAAAGTAGTATAAATGTAGCCATGAGAACATAAAAACGGAAACAAAAGCACAAGAAAAGGAATTAAATTTGAAAAGTCAGTAATGTATATAGAGAGAGTGGTCAAGAATGAAGGAAGTGAACATAAATAATGAGAAGCAAAATTAGAGAATGAACATACTAGTTCTTGAGCGAAAGGTGAGATAAAAGAATAGAGAGACCTTTGCAGAGCAAGTCTTCTCTCTCCTTCTTTTCCTCTTTGGTACGGGTCCATTCGGGGTGTTCGCGGTGTAATTGGCGGAAGCGGAACCATCGGCCATTGTAACGTTGCTGGGTGCGGGCATGGAGAGACAAGGGGATCTTGAGGGTAAGTTTCGGAATATGTTTGTGATGCCCAACTGTTGATTTCATCTTCCTTGACGGTGGAAGAATTGAACGAGGCGACGGAAAGACTGTAGCTTTTCGGGTGACAGGTGTCAATGCCATGTGTTGGTTTGATGTAAAGGGATTCAGTGAGGGAGTAACTCCTGTCTAATTTTGTTCTGTTCGGCGCGGGGAACGGAATGAATTTGACGCCAAGACTTACCATTTCATCTGAATCAATTTCCCCTTCCTCCAATTCCTTCCCATCCTTGGAAACTTCCGTATTCTTCCCCACTTTGTTGTGACTCATATCTAAGGCCAAATGTTTGAAACCAAAGAGTGGAGTCTTCAAGAAAAAACTCACTTTTCTCTACAACTTCAAAGGGGAGATTTCGGGAGGGAACTGGGGTAGGAGGACGTTGGGGTTTCCAGGGCGAGTTTTCGGCATTTTCTGGGGTGTGGTGTGGATCACGGTAAGGGTTAACATTCCATTTTTGAGCAAAGTCAGTAGGAAATGCAGTGATCCGGAGATCATTACCATTTTCGTCTTCAAACCTTTTGTGATCTATTCCGTAAATATTGCAGTAGTGCCGAATAAGAGGTTCAACGTAAACTCCATCACCGTAAGCTGCTCCGATTAATTTTGTAAAGTCAAATCCCTCATACATGGTTGAGCGATGAGGAAGCGGCTCCATGGTTAGGCTGGATCCAGTATCCTTTGTCATAGGCCGATCATGGCTGAGCGGAGTTATTGCGCGGCCGCATTTTCGAATATAGGATGCCCAAGGAAAGTTTTCAGTGCAGGGTAGAGGGGTTTGGAGACAGGGAATGAGGCCGATGTCGAGTAGATAGCGAATACAGTCAGGATCAGGGAACTGTCGGTGAAGAATTGCATCAAGGAATACGGAGACAGTCCAGTCGCCATGTCGTTCAATGACCGGGATCCCAATTCGGATTAGTTCAATTTCAGCAACAGAGAGAAGGGGACTGAATTGAATCCGTTCAATAGGCTCGTCATCCTTGTTTTGGTAGGCTAGAGCAATGTCAATTGCATAGTTCCTTCTAATCACAAACTCAAAAATATCCTTCAGCGCATTCATCACCTCCACCTTCAACATTGTGAGGTGAATATATTGATTATAGTACCTTCCCGCCTTTGCCCTATCCGCTTGTAAGTAGCATGTCAAGCGAATATTTGCATATTCTTTTGCATTGAACATTTCCTCGTAAGACTTTGGGTTAATACCCGAGGCAAAAGGTTCGGGTCGGATGACTCGCTCGTAGGGTACGGCAGGGTATGAAATGATCCCGGGACCATTAGCATTATGGACAAATCGTTTGACAGCTTGTGCGAGAGGAATAATTTGCTGGGAGAAGAAATTGATCTTCTGTGGTACTGTAATCACCAGATTTTGATTGGCAGGAGCAAGGCTTGGTGATGCGAGAAACTGTCGTGCATGTTTGATTGCGGCAAGGAGAAGATAGTTGTAGTGGAACCGAGAAGTGGAGTTAGAGTGGCCAGGGTAGTAATCATATGGATTTGGCGGAAGCGAGTTTGGAATAAGGTCACCACGAGTTTCTGGGTCATTTTCCAGAACAAAAGTCTGAATGTCTCGCATTCCTGCATCAGACGAACTTTCGCTCGAGTCTGTGGGAGAGACTCCGTATCTATTCCAGCCTTCTAGTGTTGATCGCATGCGCTTTGGAGGAGCCGAAAAGACCGCACCAACAAAAGGAGCATGCTGTTCAGCAGCAACATCTTCCATTGGGCTATTCTTTCGCTTTTCGGAAGCATGGGTATCCGCCGAGGCAGTAGAGAGTGCACCGGAAGAGGTTTGCATGGGGGAATAGGTAGGTTGCGACACATTTGAGTCATCCGTATTCATCTCATCATCAGAGGTTTCAGACGAGACTTCGGAAATTGTGACAAGAGAGGGCATTGAGGAACAGGTGCTTGGAGTAGGCTTCATGATACAGTTGTGGTCCAGATAGTCCAGTCCACCTGTATAGATAGTCATACGACAGTCCGCACATTTCATCCAGGGACTCTGCTCTTGAGTACTGCAAGTTGCGTTCTGTATACTCCGGTAAGTTTGTACATTCAAATAATCAGTAAGTGTTCTTACTTTGTCCGCCTTAAGCATATCCGGCATTTTTGCAAGAGGTTCACCTTCAGTCTTCTTCGGCTTGAAGATCCATCCATCTTCCTTAATCCTTTCTCCCCAGTTTTTTCCATCGCTGTCAACAACTTTCCACTTTCCCTTCTTTGGATCCGCTGACATTGTTCCCGCAGGTTCGTCGTTCCGAATTTGATTTCCTTTTTCATCTTCAAATACAAAATAGGGAGTTGGAACTTTGGCAGGGGTTTCGGGCTGAGCGGAAGTGGTACAAATCAAGGCAAGCGATTTATTTTCACTACTTTCCAATGTATTTGCTGACGGAGTAGTGTTCAGAGTTGAGAAGGGCAGCTGAGGGACGGAAGACATAGAGTCTTTTGAGGTATTCATGACGATTTCAACGGATTCGGTGTCGGACGTGTCGATATCATCACAAGTATATTTGGGATAGTCAAAATTAAGTGGCGGAAATTTTCTAAGCGGGGGGAAGACCATAAGGGCGTTGAACTCGCAAAAGGGAAGAGAAAAACGGACTTAGCGGGTTCTGCGGATTCCGGGCCGGTTTCCGCGGAATTTCGTGTGTTCTCGTGACTTTCGTCGGATTCGCTTTCACCACCACCATCCCCCCAGTCTTGGACCTTTTCCCATCCACTACCACCTTCCCATTTCGCATCCATCCATGAACTAAATTCAACATCATCTTTTGGTGCTTTTGGTAGCTCATTGGATGAAGAAGACACGGAAGAAGATTCGGATGTAGATGGGGCGAGCGGATCAGGCAGGGTGCTCAAGACCTCTTCAGATGACTTGAAGAGTCTCTCAAACTTTGCGCGGAACATCGGGGAGTTAATTCGGGGTGTTTGCATTGAAGGAAGGCGGAAGAAATGAGGATTATCGGGAGCAAAAGTGAGTTTAAGATGCCCTTCACGTATGTCGGGGGTTGCGTTCTCGGAGTCGAGGACTGCGAAGAGAGAATCGAGCATGACACCCTCCTGGAGCATCTCTTCAGTCTTCGCATCGCGTCGGGGTGTGCCAAGCAGTGTGATCGGAGAAATGATGATTCCAATTCGGTATGTAGAGCCAGCTTTCTGTCGTTCCTGTTCGCATACTGTTTTGCAGATTGATTTCAGCTGATTCAAGATGACTTCGGTGGTCCCGGATGTGGGTAGAGCATCCGTTCGACCAGCGAAGGTCTGTTTTGGCTGTTCCGGAGACGTATACATACGTTCAGTTTGAACTGGTATGTCCTCAGTTAAAATAATAATGTAGTTAACAAGCGGGGTCTTACACTGAGTGACAGCTGCGTGTCCTGCTGCTCGGTTGGGCTCTTTTGGTGGTTTTGAGGCAAGTGGTTCGTCGTCGGAGGTGGTGGAGAAGTTAGAGTATTGCTGTGTGGAGTAGAGTACTTTCGGAGAATTTGTTGGGCTGGGAGACGAAGTTGGCGCATGCGGTGAGTATTTATCCTCTGAATCCTGTCCTGTACGCGTCACTGACGATCCAGCTTTTATAAGACAGATTATCAGTACGCCGAGGCAAGTAATTGTCACGGCAAATATTTCCAGAATATTCTGGCGGCAGAATACCTTCATCAAGTCTTCTATAATCAATGGCTCGTGTACGCGTTCACTGCTGTATTCTTCCGGCACTGTGGACGCGTCTTCTGGAGGTCTTTCCTTAGGTACGTCAGTCTCCATTTTCGGCCAATCGTCGCTACTAGAATCTTCTTCTTCCATTTTATTCCAGTCGATGACACCTAAATCTATTGGAATCTGAGCTTGCGTGGACATATCATTGTCTGCGTAAGTATCAGAGTACGCGTATGTGTGCACGTCCACACTTTCTTCTGGGTTGGTTTCAGGTACAACATCATCTTCGTACTCTGTCCTTTTTCGTTTTGACATATAGCTAACTGGGTTTGGCAGCTTCTCTCCTGTTATCTTTTCAAAGATCTCTTCTGCAGAAAATATGTCAGCTGGATCGATGAGTTTTTCGTAAACTTCGCTCCACTTCGCATCTTTGAATACTAGGTAAGTTCCTCTTTCTCGTTCATCAATACTAATCCTATTTTGTCGTTGCCAAGGTCTTCCCAATAACATGTCATATGAGCCGCGGGTTCCAACGTAGAAGTCGCCTCGTAATTCAAGCTTTCCGTATGTTGTTGGTACACTTTCGACTATTCCGGTAAGTTTTCCTTCACCGCCGTTTGCATCACTCATTTTCGTCTCATACAATTTATTCACAGGTTCCGCAAGCTTTTCAGCGATTCGACGCGAGACAATATTCAGTTCGGAACCGGTATCGAGAATTCCCTCTATAGGAATTCCATTACTTGTCATCTTCAGCCTTATCAGGTGTCCAATGCCTGCGCGATGAGGTGCTGCCGCATTTAGCACTCTTGTCAACATCCGCTGTAAGTATTTCATTTCGGAGTCCTCTATCTTCGATGTTGCTAATACTTTTGGCTCGCGAGGATTTTTCAGTTTTATCATTTCACCTAGTGCGCGACAAATATCCCCCGAAGTCCCGAGGACTTCTTTAATGGGTAAAGTCACTGGTACGTTCATCAGCTTGTTTAAGACTGTCTGAGTACTGACCTGGTTTGACAGATCTGATGTCCGCTTCGAGTACTTTCGCTGCTCCTCCTTTTCGGGGTTGACGTGAGTATCTCTTTGAGATTCCTTCTGTCGACTTTCGGTTGCAACACGATGGGTATTATCTTGCATTGGATAGTCAATAGGAACTCTTTTTCGTACTTCACGCGCATCCACAGGTTCGGGTTCCTTTGTTACGGTTGTAGGTCTTGCAATCTGCTGTATCACCTCTTTAGGTAAATTTGGAATAAAGTTTTTAGAGTTACCCGTGGCCTTCTCATGACCTTGTGGTCTCATGAGAATCTCAATTGGTTTCCGTATATTGATTTCCGTGGGTTCGACGCGAGCGGGGCTTGGCTTATTGCCCGATTCGGTGATTCTCTGAAAAATCTCTGGGGTCTTGATGACAGTTGTGCCATTTCCAATACGAGCATCAGCTTCCTTTGATGCTGATGGCTTCTGGCGAGAATTCCAATGGGGTCTTGTACCATCTGCTTTTAGGGGTGGTGGAGCAGTACGTTTTGGTCGGGGCTGATCTTTTGGAGGCGCGGATACTCCTCTTCGGGCATCACGTATCTTTTTAAATTCTTTCCCTCTGTCAGCTTCAAAGACTTTTGGTAAGTACGGTTCCGGTTCTGGTTCATAAAGTTCTTCAAATTCAGACTCATGATCTGATACTGAATAATATGCTTCTTTTTCAGGAGAAACATAGTATCTGTCAGACAGTGAGTAACCAGTATCACTTCCCTGTTCTTGCTCTGAATGTTCCTCTGATTCATCCCAGTAATTATCTACAAGCTCATCTGTAGACAATTCTTCAGGGCTTGAGCCTGAGTCATTAGTTTCTGGAATATTAGCTAGGTAAGTTCTCATGTTTTCCTTAAGTGTTACCAGTAAGGACTGAGCATTCTGAGGACCTCTCTGTTCCAGAATTCTATCTGCTGCTTGTGCAATAGATTCACCTTTTTGTCTGTAGATCCTTGTTCCATTTGCAAAGACAAATTGTCCAGTTTCTGGGTCCTTCTTCATTTCACCTCTACTAATCCTTTCATTCAATACCTGACAGGTATACATATTATGGCCATGAAGTCCACATCCAAAACATATTTGAGGCATGTTAGGATTCCCTTGAACTCCGTATGTTCTTGGTCTATTATATGAATTGAAAGGCATTGAGTTTCCGGGCATTGGAGAGGTATTAACACTGACTTGAGGAATTTGAGTCTTTTTAGCCTGAGGTATAGGGAAGCATTTCTCTATAGCTCCAGTCTTGTCAAATCGAAGTGCTTGATAATAGACTGCCGGGTAAGTAGGATCATCAACTTTCAAAGCACTGAGCTGACTGATAATCTTAGATACCTCATCATCACTTCCTTGTGGTCTGGAAGCATGAGCTTTTGCTTCTGCTTTGAGTCCTTCAGGTGGAGAAGATGGCAGCTTCATAGAAGTCTTCACTAGGGTAGGCTTCACATACTTCTTAGACTTCTGGTGGCTCTTGGACTTAGAACTCTTTTTCTTCTTTTTCCGTTTAGAGTCAGAATCTGAACTTGAGCTTGAGTCAGAATCTGAACTAGAATCAGAGTCGGAGCTATCTTCTGAAGATTCATTCTCATCAGAAGACACTTCAAATAGGTAAGGCCTTGCTGCTATTAGTGTTGTAAATTTATCCCTACTGAAATATTGTTCAGCTGCTTGACAGACTTCGTGTACATACCTGTATTCTCCTGCATCTCTCATAGGGTAAGTCTTGTCTAATTTATCTTCTAATTGCTTCTTGAGTTTCTTAGGAATTCCTTCCCAGAAATATCCATGGTACTCCAATTCAGAAAGCTTTCTCTCCCGGAATAGTGTGCCAGCTTTAGTCTGGTATCTTCTTGCATATTTAAGCCATTTAGAAAGACTATCACAACTAGTGTTTCTGTGTCTTATGACATATGCTAGCACATCCGGTGGAGTATATTTTCTTCTTGCTTTGTCTGCATCATATATCTTCAAAAGATATGTCTTCAGTGCAGTCCAGTTCTTGTCTCTATAATATTCTGTAGAGATAATTAATGACTTAACAGAGGAAGACACATATTCAAGAATGCCTTCACATTTATCAGCATCTTTTCGGATAGAGTTCTTGTCTAGTAACTTTTCATAGTTCTTGACAAAAGTCTCTATTTCTGTGTACTTTCCTTTAAAAGTCTTGGGTGCATTTTTAGTTGCTCTAAGAGGCATGTCTGCAAGAGTGCCATTTGCCTTAGAGGTTGGTATGGGTACAGCAGTCTGGTATAGATTAGGCATAGCATACATCTGGTTAAAAGCTGGGTTAACAAATCCAGGGTGTGTGTCATATGTGTAATCTTCATTTTCGTCAGCTGCAGGTAAGGGAGTTTCATTCCTACTATGAGGTCTCGTGCTAGTATGCTGACTTGCAGGAGCTTGCTCATTCTCGGAATCAGTTTCGGGGAAGTCCATTAGGTTGGGCTCTCTAGGAGTCATTAGTTGTTCTCGTGGTATGTCTGGTAGACTGACTTTCATAGTGCAGTCAAGTTGTCTTCAAGTTGTTGTGAGAGTTGTTGTGTAAGAGGGGTTGTACTAAGTATTTTCCAATTAAACTAAACACCCCCCACGTTGGCCACCAAAATAGATGTCGAACTGGAAAATGTTCCAATGAATTCAGGAAGGGTAGGTTCACTAGTAAAGGTACAAGTTAAGGTGAAGTACACAATCCTAGGTCTTGGGTTAGTTGGTTACTGTCTGTCTGCCTGTCTGTCTGTAAGGGCTTCTGTCTAGGTTCTGTAGGGCTCTGTTCTGTAGTCTGTTCTGTTGTCTTCTGTTCTTGTACGAGTTCTGTCCTGTCTTCTTATAGACAATACTCCTAGGCTCGGTGCTAGTCTGTACTATCTGGGCTGTTCTGTCTAAAGGTAATACTCCTAGGCTCGGTGCTAGTCTGTATCAACCTTTCTGTCTGTCTTACAGTAGTGCTCCGGTTGAGTTCTACAGCAAGTAAAGGTACTAGTAATAGTCTTCACAGTAGAAGATATTACTCAGTAGCTTCCAGTGTTGAGCTTTCTCTTACAAAGTAATATTTAACTCTGGAGAAGGAAGTTTTTTTATTATCAAAAGTTTAGCTGCCTATTTATACATTTTTGAGTATCCTAATTTGGCTAAATTGTATTTTTAATCTATCTCTTTAAAGGTCTTTGCACTGCCAGTTCAGTTCTTCCAGAACATTCTACACTATTCCATTTCTTTCTTCAATGTTCCATACTTTTCTATCACCTTCTATCATCTTCTCTTGCTTTCTATTTGTCAGCTCTTCAGATTCCATTACTCAACATTATTGTCAAATAACTATTGCCAATTTCTAGACTGGCGAACTTGACATTTCGTCATTTTCACACCAAAGGCATGTGATTTTTATTAAAACATTCATGTCACCTGACACCGTCATGTCGGTTGATGACTTAACACAGTAGCTTTCAAACCAGCTTCGACCTCCTTCTATCCCTAAATTCAACCGCTATCCCAAGAAGATCTGGAAAGAACTCGGCCAATCCGAAGAATCGGATCTGCAGTCAAGGTACCACTCGCCCGGAACGTTGAAAGCTCTTCACCTTACAGCACTAACTTTGGTAACACGAGCTGGTATGACCTCTTATGTAGCGTCTAACCCTCAATGACCTAACCTCTCCGCCTGGCAATGGCTCGTCCCGCTGGTCCAGCAGTCGCGATGGTGCTCGAGATAGCGGAAGTGCTGCTTAAAGAGTACTTTTACCAGTTTAATCTGGCCTTCAATTTTGTGGGCTATCTACGGTCTACCTATATCTTCCTAACCCGAAGTAAGTAATTCTGTTGTCCGCCAAAACCGATCGAAAACGTTGCAGAAAATGACCCTGCTTGTAGCCACGGACTCTAGCGCGGTGGATCTTTTCCAGTACACCGAACCTCCTGCGATCAGTTCTCACTCTCGAGAGTTTCAACACTAGCAGTCTTCCCAGAGCTTTCTCATTCCCGATAAAACCCTCATTCCCGATTTGCCGATTTGCCATGGACTCGAAAGCGTCACTTTGTATGTCTTCTTCACCAAGTTCGGGTCAGAAGTGGCACCGTAGGTCGCATTTTGGGGTTCTGTGTACTTGCTCATTATGCTCTATTCTAGCTCATCGACCCCTAGCACCATGTCAGCCACATGCCGAAATCCGATTTTAGCCTCTGGAAGCCGCTAAACTACTGAGGTTTTTCGTAAAAGTGGAATCCGACGAAGATAAACGAGATTATAGCTGGTTATTGATAGACTCGGAGAGTTCCGCTGCTCTACGGATGGCGAATACGGCTGCAGGTCACAAAAAATTCGCCATACAGTGTATACTCGTGATCACGGAAAGTGACGGGCCGGAAGTCCGCGGTCATCCCGATGGTTCAACTTTTTGTTTATTTTTCGAGTACTTTTCATACTACTACCGCTATGACACGTATACAGCACTCTTCACCAAAGAAAAATCGACTTATTGGTGCATTAATGTCCGGAAAAACCATCACTCAGGCTGCCGAAATTGCTGATATTCCTTATGGTACCGCAAAAAAAATTATTGCAAAATATCGTGCGACTGGTAGCACATCCAATCAACCTCGCAGTGGCCGGCCTTCGAAGGTTGATGATCGAGTCAAGCGAGACCTTATCCGCAATGCTCGAAACAATCGTCGAAAGCCATTTGCACAGCTCGGTAGAGAGGTTGAACCACAGTTGGGTGCTACCACAGTTCGGGTGCACTTAGCAGAAGAAGGGTATCACCGACGCGTAGCAAGAAAGGTGCCATACCTTAAGAAGGTCCATAAAAAGAAGAGGCTTGAGTGGGGGAGGCGAAATCGGAGAACTGCATGGGATACAGTCATTTGGTCAGATGAGTGCTATGTATATCTTGATGACTCTCGTGGTCGAGTCTTTGTTACGCGAACTGCGGACGAGGAATTTGAAGAAGACTGCTTAATTCCAACATTTAAGCAGTCTAGCCTTCGTGTCATGGTCTGGGGCTGTATCATGAAGGGGAAAAAGGGACCGCTAATTGTGCTAGAGTATCCTGGAGGGCGAGGTGGGGGAATGAATGGTGCGAGGTATCAGGAGCAGGTTTTGGAGGGCTCACTTCTGCAGTTCTGGGATGCTATGAAGTCCGAGAGGCCAGATCTGAAGTTCCAGCAGGACGGTGCACCTGCCCATACCGCTCGAACAACAGGACGTTGGCTCAAAGATCATGACATTAGCATCAGCAAAACCCAAAAGTCCTGTGTTTCCTTCACAGGCACTGCCGTATGGCACTTGATGACCATACAAGGCCCATACTGGCGTGACCTGAAATCGGGTCGGTCAGTATGTTTGATTTTTAGCTGGATGAGATAACTGCCCCAGTGCTGAACAGTATGGGGAAAAACGTACAGTATGTAAAAAAATGTTAATTATGCAACAATCTGTAAGTACATGTACAATACAAATAATATAGTGTCGATATGTACAGGACTTCCAGAATTTTTTGCATTCACAGAATACACATATATGATAGACCAAGTACAGATCTGCACATAGTCAATCATAATAACCCATGTCCTGGATACATAAAGCATCATGATGCTTTCTTGCTTCTCAATCACTCGACGTAGTGGAGAATATAGATATATAATGATAAAAATCTACAAAACAGCATATCCTTCAATATCGAGTACCTCTACATCATGATTGAAGGGCTCCTCCCCATCTTCAGGTCCAATGTTGGGGCCGTCAATTGCATCTTGCTCATTTTCCTGCTCCTCATCATTGCTACTATCACCATTATCATACCCAAAGTCCGACCACTCTCCATCAACATACTTGTCAGATTCAACTGAATCCTGATCACTATCGGCACTTCCAGCCCGGGAAGCAATCTCAATCTCATCCTCATCATCCTCTTCTTCACCAAGTTCCTCTTCGTCAACCTCTTCTTCAGACTCCACATCCGAACTAGCATACTCCATAGGGATCGAAGTTGCTATGTGGGCGCCAAGTGTTAAATCTGGACAAAATCGGATGACCATATCACGATCGGCAAAGCTATAGCAGAACGCGGTAAGAAAACATAAAAAAAATACATGTTAACATAGTATCGGCTGTAGTCTTGGTCCTCTTCGTCGCTTCTACGAGCAATAGAAGGCCCTAAGATGTCTGAGACTTGTCCTACATCAAAGTTAGGTAACAAATGAACAGCGCGTATTACATGGGCTGGGTCAACAAAACCGAACGCTTGATCATCTGTGCTATCAATAAAACCAACCTCAGGAAGACGCTTGGTCTTCCAACATGATTGATTATTCTCCATGGCGTACCAGCGAACCCACAAAAAGTCCATTTGCTTCAACGGCTCGTCTTGTAATGAAGCGTTGACATGATAGATGCCAATGACTCTGGCGTATAGGTACGGATGTTCATCGTCGTCGCTGTCTGGCGAAAGGACCATGATGTCCGAATGAGTACGGGCGTTGATTGAATCTTGGCATCGTCGCAGGTCGTATGACGTGTAGTTGATTCGTAGTACCTTGTGAAGGTACATCCGATTACTATCAATAATGACCTGGCTACGATCCTCTAGTGATATGTCGCCTGAATCGTTTTGGGTGGTGAGTCGACAAAAGAGGTGTATCTTTAATTTACGTAGAAAGTGCTACATTAAAAACAGGTTAGAAACGAAGTGAAAAAAAAAAAAAAAAAAAAAAAAAAAAGAGTCCACCCGGCAGGCAAAAAAAAAAAACATACCTTCACAGAAAGATCATGCTCATGCTCCTCAGTCCAACGTGAGATGTTGTAAAAAAGTGAGCGATCCATCGAGATGTGGTAGTGAGTCCTTGGGTCCGTGACAAGGAGAGGGTCCTTGTGCTGAAAAGGAACTCGAGGAGCAGTCGAGTTTCGATCCTCAAGACGCTGCTTAATGGATTGAATAATTCGGACGCGGCGCTCGTGGCCGGTAACCTGTCGAACATAACGAAAAACCTTGTTTGTTCGACTGTAGAAGCGCTTAATACGCCTGTGCTCAAGCTCGCCCTTTAAAATGGAATCAATAGATTAATGAATTAATGAAAGGGAAAAAAAAACTCACGACTTGAGTTGAATAACTATCAGTTGTTCCAAACATTCGGATGAAGCGGGCGTAAGAGCCAAGCGCATGTATCTTGTATGTGCTGAGACTGAACACTTTTTTATTAGGAGTTTGAGCAGCCTTTTTGCTCCGCAAAGTCGATCCGCGCTTCTGTTGGTCCTTGGCTTGTCTTCGCTGGCGAGCGCCAGCTTCCTTGGCCAACTCTTTTGTTGAGAAAGCAGGGCAGACATGATTTTTGAAAACCCGTAGCGACTTTCCTAGTTGAGAGGTATGCCTGTCCAGAACATCGAGGGTAGGGTCGGAATGGAGGCGCAGCTTTGCGAATGAGTGGACAGCGTTGAGATCAAATAAGAGATGCTGAACGTTTTTGTTGTGAGTTCCAAATAGTCCTTCAAATACAGGCAGCGAGACCTGAAATTCATATTGATATTGAAAAATAAAATAAAATCAAGGAACGAATAATACCTGTAAAAAATCTTCATAATCTCGAGCGGCAAGATTCTGCATAAGCGAAACATTCTTGTTAATCTTGCGGATAGTGTCGCGACCGAAAGTAGGGATTCTCCGAAATCTACGAACTCAAAAAAAGGATATTCAAGAGTAATTTGATAGCGGACCTTTGATTCATTTCTTCTAAAGACAAGCTACCCACGGAGGTGAGTATCCGTATAAGGTGTGTTAGGACAGCTTTCCAAACGCCGAGTTCGATTTCGTGCAGAACGTCCGACACTATAATGTTGTAGAAGTTGAACCCAAACTCGTAGAATAGGGTAGAAAAAGTGTTCTAAGACAAATCAATTAGCAAAGCGTATCAAAGATATCAGAAAGCTCACTCGTGTAGATGTCCAAGAATAATTCCCTAAAAGATTCTCCACCGCTTTGCTTGAGACGCTATAGCCTTTTTCAAAGATAATCCGACGGGCCCGCTCAACACTACTGCGACGGAAATCAGAATCCACGCGTTCAAGTTTTATATGAGTAATCTTATCTCGAACAGTTCCTAAAAGATTAATCTTCTCTTTTTTGATACAGCACTCGCCACACGGATGGATGCCAAGACACTTGCAGCAAACAAGAAGCATCCTGTCAATAATTAGCGATGTAATATAAAATCAAATATTATCACTTACTTTTCTGGATAGTCTGCCGACCAAGTGAAGAGACGCGGGAACATGCAGTAAGTGAGATTATTACCACAAGTGAGGATAATCCCGTCCCGATATGCCTTCATAAACTCTTCATCGAATAATTTCGCATATATTGCGTGAGGGATTTCACGTCTCATGAACGTCAAAATTTTGTCTGCTGGTGTACATCCATATTGAGATAGATACCACACTTTAAAATCGTCGGGTAGCTATTAGAAGAAACATGAACTTTTGAATTTAATATAATAATAAAAAGCTGACCTTTGGTATATATGCGACATGGTGAGCGGCGAAAGCAGAAGGCTTGCTACGCTCATACTTGGATTGGTTACCAAAGTACATGTAGATTGGCCACATGGAAGCGTCGCCCCAGTGTCCGACTCGGGTAGCGTCTGACCAAAACATCATCCCAGCAAGAGCACAGGGATGCTGTAGGTCCTTATCCATTGGGGCAGCCATGCGTTTCTTGTATTGGTCTAAAAGAACTTTTTTGTGCTCGTTGATGAACATTGGTGAATTATAGAGTTCGCCATGAAGGCGAATCGACGTGTCACTTCCGGGGAAAGACTGCTGGTGGAGCTCGGACGGAGTGTAATGAAATTTTTTTGCAGACGAAGACTGGAATGTGGACTTCATCACCTCAAGTGGCTTCCGAATGAAGATACCGCTGATGGTATAACAAGGTGCGTCAGATTCTCGTTTTTTGAACCCCGAACAAGGAACGGGAATATCTACACTGATTTCCTGCCAGCCATCTTCAGTGGGAAATAGACGCGCGTTGGCCTGATACTCGTCCATCTCACGGAGGACCTTTTTTGTACTGAAATCCTCCAAGTGTGACGGTTCGAATTCGTCCGGACGTATGACTTCCTTGACAAGACGATCCAGATCTGCGATTGATTTTGTTTCGGAACTATACCACCTGGCCATTAAACGCCATACAGTGATATTGAGGAATGGAGCGATGATGTTTTCCTTCAGAGGTTTGATGACCGAACTGAAGATTGACGTAGTATCTGCTGGAGGCGAAACAGGAAAACCTGCACCTTCACAGACATCCTCAATTGGCACCTCTTCATCAGGAATAAATTCAGGGAGTTCCGAATAAATTTGGAACAGTCCAAAACGATCCGGCTTGGTCCTGACTTCGGTAAAAACGGGTTCAGGTTCAGGCGAAAGAGGAGGAGTAGGAGCAGGAGACTGAGCGGGGGGAGGCGGGTCCTCGATCTCTTCTTCCGGCTGAAAAGTGCCAGGCATAGTTCGAGAGAGAGTAGGAAGGTTGTCCTGAAAACGAGCCGGAAGATATCGAGTTCGCCCGGATCGCGAAGGCTTAAGTGCTATTCGAGCACTTTCAGCAATAGGAGCAGGAGGGACTATTTGTGCAGCCGGCAGTGGTGCAGGCGGAGGTGATGGGGAATGGTCTAGCCGCATCTGTAGGAAATAGAATTCAATACGATTAGAATAATGGATTAAACAAATACTTGCATTTGCGTCCGCTATATCCCTATCCTCGGAAAGTTTACGAAGTTTTGGGAGACGACCTCCGTTGTCGGTTATGAATTTAACCTCCCTTTTGCATTTTTTCGAAAGATTTCTATGTTTCATCAGCGAGGAGTGCAACTGGAATTCCTTTTTGCACACGCTACACTTGAACAACGTCATTTTGGTGATTGGCTGGTGTGGAGCGTAGTTTAGTGTCGTTTCGGACACGTAGTTTTGTGTCGTTTTGGACACTATTCAAACAAAGAGTGTAAATCAAAATGATATTTATAATCGTAAAAGAAGCAAACCACTAATTGATACATGATATATACATTAACATAGATCTAATCATCAATATTACTACTATGACTTGGTGTTTGTCCGCCCAGCCAATAAGGACTAGATTCCAGATACGTAGGTCTAACGGTATTTTTCTTTTTGTCCTTGTTTGAAGGTAACACAACATTATCGCCTACTCTAGTTAATCCTCCATGAAGGATCCGGATATTATACATCAACTGATTACCAATATTGTTTAGAGATTTCGACATGTGAACCAGAAGAAGCGCAGAGTAATGAATCTCGAATAGTTCATCATCCAAAAGTGACTCCTCAAATGCTATACGACCGGCCTTTGAAACAACACGCACCCTTTGAACAAAATAATCTCCTACGTCATTCAACTTGACACGTCGCACCAACTTTCCGATATGACGCTTGGCGCTGCCTTCACCAAAGGCGACCAAGTAAAGACCACGAGCGTCAAAGCCTCGGCTATTAACACTCTTGGTACGAACGCCACCAGGGGGGACGTTACATATATCCGAGGTGGGTATAACGGAATACCTATTTCGGGTATTTGTAGCGCCCTCGCGAGTGCGAACCTCGATTGTTGAGTTCTTGACGGCCAGGGAAACTTTCCGATCATTAGGGTGAGCCATTACGCCGTGGTGAACTTGGATGTAGAATTCCAAGCTCCCGAGAGCAAGCTGCCAGCGAGGATCAAGAATCCACTGATCGGCTGAGGGGACATCGATAGTCAAGAGCTGGCGAACATCTTCTTGTTGCTTCTCAAGATCCTTCTCTCGATTATCTTTCGATCGAGTTATTCGAGCGTGATGAATGATCAAAGCTTTTTCGTGTTCGGTGTACAGAGGAAAGAAACCTGGTTTCAATTTGTAGTACTCCGTGAGGCCGTTAGGGCGTGCGTCGTGAAGGTAGCGTAGCGTGCTAGTATATGAAATTAGATCAGAAAAAAAGAAAGAAAAAATGGCTGACTGAAGATTTCGGACTTGGTTATAATCGACCCATTCACTGGGAATGTTGACGACATCGTAGGCTACTAGAATAACCAAACCGCTCGTGGACGATGATATAGGATGAACGTCCCTAATGACGCCTCTATACCCATTCCGGCTAGGATGTTTTGTTATGAGGACTTCCACTCCTATCCAGATAGACGCACGAATTCGGGGGATGTGGGTTATTGGAGACTTGGAGAAATTAACGGACGTGCTATTCGATGAAGAAGAACGCAGTGTAGAAGCCATAATCAGAGTGTTGGGATGGAAAGACCCGAACGGGTCGATGCAATTTGGCCCGTCATTGGTCAAGGGCTCGGGATTATCGGTATTTTCAGTGTCAAATGCGTAACCTGATGGGACACTCATACGAGCGAGCTCCTCGCGCCTCTGGTTTGCCAACATGGAACGAGTACGTTCGTCGTAAAACACAATGCAGGACGAGGAATCTTCTCCGCTCATGGCAAACGTTCCAGCACCTCCATCTGGAATTAGTACACATTCGCCGCCGGTGAAGGATTTGATGAGGCCGTGCTTAGAAACCGTCAGTACCTCGCCGGCAAAATCAACTTCGCAGGTCAAATCCGAAACATCAACGATGGATGCTCGGATGCTCAGATACTGGCTAGGTATGAAGCCGGTGATTCCGTGGACCTTTTCATCGACTTCGAAGTACCAAGAACTAGGTATGGGCATTTTCGTGTAAGAAAGATGGGGATGGTGAGATGACGCGAAAATTTCGACAATCTTGGAGTCCCAGCTCGTTGGAGCAGGTTTGAGATTTGAATGATTGAAAACGAGAACGATTAGACCGCATTGAAAGATTTCTCCACGAAAGAACAGCTCCTTTGAGTGATCTGGAGGGCACATGGAACCGACGTGGCATCGACTCTTAATACTGTTTCCCCATAGAGGAGTTCCAGATTTTCCCCAATGCAGAACATTGAGAGAAGCGTAGAGGTTGGAAATCTGGAGTGCGCTTTCAAAAGATAGAGGAGCAGCCGCGGGCCCAAGCAGAGTGGCGATCATGGATTCCTCTTCGAGAGGAGACCGCGGAATTCGGGGCACTGTCAGAACCGTAACGGAGTTTTCGCTAGGGTACTCCAGTCTCGAGTCGTTGGGAACGACGAGACCAAGAGATCCGGCGTAGGCATCGCCACCTTTTATCTCGACCCAATCACCAATCGAACATCCTGGCGCGACAGGTGCGAGTGGATGAAAATCTGTGACGACGTGATGGATTGGCATGAAGGAATCTTGTCGATTAATGGTAGGTCGGTTATAAACGAAGGATGAGAAAGAGTGAAGATAATCGCACAGAGGCGTAAGATCCGAAGTGTTCATGATCACTAGATAGACATATCCAGGCATTTTCGATGGGTGTACATCCTCGATGATCCGGTTTTCGGTTTCTTGTTTTGGACGCGAATCGAACGTTTTGATATCGTTCTGAATACGCCTGATTATACGTTTCTCGTAGCCTCGCTAGTAAAATAACACAACTGTTGAATAAAGAATCATTAAATGAAAGTAAAGCACGCACACGACAGCGGACATGATATACTGTATGTCGTTGTGAAACATCTGGAGCTCGAGGGTGTTGATATAGAGTGTTTTGAAGGAATATCTGATTATCTTGCCAAAAATCAGAGACTTTGATCGTGTCTACGCGCTCGAGTGGGGAATTTTCGATTCTCTGAATAACGTCTGCAAAGAGCGATGGTACCCGCGAAGATTGATGCTCTCGGAACCCTGAGAGATCCGTTTGAAACGTTTCATCGTCTGTCCCGTCCTCGAAATCTAATCCATTCTCATCCTCCACATCCTCCCCTGACTGATCCTGTTCGCTCTCCTCCGCCAAATCATCAACTTCTGCCTCATCTTGGATGAACAGATTCTTCGCAAGTCGACGTCGCTTCCGTGGAGGTCGTTGCACCGTCGATCTGGCACTTTGCACCGTTATCTTGTCCGACACAACGACGTCCTGAATATTATCAGTCAGTGAAAGTCCATCACTACTGACTCGAAGGTTTTTTCATATTTCTCATTAGTCCTTCAGACGTTGAGCTCATCGTTCACTTCGTGTCCTTCGGACGTTGAGCGCATTGTTTTATTCTAATATACTTCTATATAATTACTTATGTCTTACCTGGGTATTCATGGTCTCAGCCGTCCGACATGGGACTCAGAAGCAAGGAGCGAAAACTTTTGTTCCCACGCCTGAGCCCGGCTGTTGTTTCCGACGAACTGTCGAGTGAGTCATCATCCCGTGCTTGTAAGCTATAAGCCACATTCCCACAAGCACGGGATGATGACTCACTCGACAGTTCGTCGGAAACAACAGCCGGGCTCAGGCGTGGGAACAAAAGTTTTCGCTCCTTGCTTCTGAGTCCCATGTCGGACGAGGTAGCTATAGCTATGTACCTGTGTACACCACAATATGTAGTAATAATAATTTGCTAGATACTGAGGCCTCCTAAGCCTCCAGATAATAATTTCACGAGGTCGTTCATAAATGGCCATAAGATAAGAAGAAAAAACTCGGGAAAATGTGAGTAATTGTTGAAATTCGCACTTGAGCGATGTTCTGATTGGATTTACTAGCTAGGAAAGCACATGTCGAGGCTCACAATATCAAACGCGACGATACGCCAGACGTTCCAACAATTACACAAGTTCTTTCAAGGGAAATTCCGAGGAACAAGTTCACTGGCTTTCGTTTACCTGAACTGGACAACACGACAAAGGGGACGACTCAAAAGTATCCGGCAACAACACCGACACGTAAATTGCAACCGAAACCTCGAGCGAACAAGGCCCCACCAAATTCATTCACCGGATTTCAGATCCCAAAGCTGAACGATATGTTGCCGTCCGAAACACCGACATTTTCACCTCTTTCATTCAACTCTCCAACACCCTCTTTTTTACCTGACAATATTGGTGTAGCGCCTCTTCCAAGTCAAGACACCAGTACTTCACAACGTTTATTCAAATTCCCTATCGAATTCTCGCCTCTGTATGTTTTGTCTTCCTTTTTTCCTATCTTTTATTCACTTCTTTTCAGAAGATTGAGGTCAATCATACGCGGGATTAAAGAAACTGATATAACACGTCTAGATCGCGATAAGTACTTGAATGATACCCTTATTGAGTATGGATTACTGTATGTGTTTTACGTCTTTCTTTCCTGTATTTATGTTCCGCTAATACTTGATAGCTTTTGGCATTATGACCTTCGCATGCGAAATCCCGCTTTGGGAGAATTAGTGCATGTATTCAATTCCTTCTTTTATCATCAACTGTGTGTTTTCGGGTACGTTTATCTTTCTTACGTTTGATTAGTTTTGTTAGCTCATGGTTACAGCCCTTCCGAAGGATATGAACGCGTCAAGACCTGGACATCTAGCAATAAATTCGAAGTCGATATCTTTGCAAAGGATTTTGTCATCGTGCCAATAAACGAAAGGTATGTGGTCATCTGTAGTCTGATATTGTATGTCTAAACTTTGCTTCTGGCGCAGTTTTCATTGGTATTTAGCAATAATACATCGTCCTAAGTTTATACTGCCCTATTATCTTGATTCTCCGACTTCACCTTTTCACCCTCAAGGATCAGAGATCGCCCCAATCGAAATTAATGACGAAGTCCTTATTCCCCCGCCTACTTCACAAACGATTATCTACATACTGGACTCATTGGGAATCAAGCACCCCCGCGTGGCATCCCGACTTACCAGTTATCTCCAATCCAGCGCGAAGGAAAAACATGGTTGTTCGAATACTTTAAGGGCAGTCGAACGCCATATCAAGGTATTCTTTTTCATGATATGCATTCCGTTCGTCACTCATGTACAAATGAGGTCCCGAAACAGCCAAATGCACATGATTGTGGTGTATTTTTATTACATTTTGCTGAGTTATTTGTAGAACGTATTGTTAATTCTTCAGATTCATTGGTCTACAATGAAAAAGAGTGGGACATTGACCGCTTAATAGATTATCGTACAAGGATGAAAAGTATTTTATTAGAAAATATTGAAATCCTACGTAATACTTAATTGACTGTGTCCGCAATGACGTTAAACTACAGGACACGATGGGGTGATCAAATCCAGTCCGTGCGTGGGAATTTTACCCCAACGCGACTTTCCTTCTTCCATCGCTCGGATCGCTTTGTCAATGGCCCCCAATACATTTTCTAAAGAATCCGCCGGACGTAAACCCAAGCGACGCCTGAAAGACGGCGAAGAATCTTCCTCAAAGAGGCGAAAGCTCATTGAATCAAAGATCAATGTCGATATCGAGTCTGAAATCGACTCTGGGTCTGAGTCCGATAGCGACAACGGTAGTTCCTCCGATTCTGAAGATGATTCTTCAAAGAGAAAAAAGAAAAAAAATAAGAGTAGGATGATAATGTACGTGTAATAAAACTTACTTCGAGAGTAACATCTTGTCCAATAGAAAAATAATGTATCATTCAAAAATTGATTGAAGCCGAAGTAGAAAATTTTCAAATTAAGAACCCTGAGACAAGTTGTTTATTTCAAAATGAGATTCATGTTCAGCAATGACACCTGTATAAAATTGTTTCAGATATAATTTCAGTGTCTGAATGGTTGATCTACAGTAATTTGCTGACCATCAATATTAAGGGTTGATATGGTGGGAATGTTATAACCAGAGTCAGTGGCCAGTTCTCGCCTAATGCTTTGTCTAATATTAAGTCTAGGGGCAAGAGGGAGAAATGGTAAGAACCAAAAATATATAGGGGCTTAATTTGGTAGAAACTCACGATACTAGCATGGAGTTGACATAAACTTTGAAGAAAAAAAAAGGTCTAGCTTGTTAAATCTTTGCTTTTTAAATCTGAAACAAACCTTTTCCGAGGCAAAGATGAAAAATCGCCCATGTAAAATTTGTTTTTGAAGTAGCAACCCACTGTCACATTTAAGCTGAGAGTTGTGATTCTGAAATGAATTCAATCTTACAGAAATCAAGTTTGCTGCAACCACGACGCTGGAAAACAATTACTTTTAATTAATATTATGATCTTTTCTTGACTAAAACTTACATGGTTAAAGCACCAATGTTGATATAGTACAGCACGAGCTTATCAAGAGCTTTTTGTGTGCTGAAATCTCTTAGATTATGCTTGAAGTGAGGGATATTATTCAGACACAGCTTACTTTTTAAAAACATCCCCTCTTGTACGCCGAAAAAAGAAAACCAGAGAACTAGTGATTATAAGATCACATAGCATAGTGCTTGAAAGCTCTATGCCAACTGATATCTAATTGAAGTTGTAAATCCAAGTTTCTGGATTGCAGCCAACTAGATGCTCCATACATGGTTGAAATTTGAGTGAACGACAGTGGTAATATTGTCTACTGAAACCCTTTAATGAAATTAGCTCTTTGACGAGTATGCAGAAATTATTCACTGACATCTCGCTCACGAGAGCTACAAGCAATTTTTCAGCGTATTGAATATTCAAAGAATAGTAACCTACAAAAGCCGCCTCCTAAAATGAATTAGAATATTTAATATTCAAATAAAACTGTCCCATTCCGAGCAGTTTAGATTAGTGGGTAATAGCAAATTTTTGCTGAGGCCACCAATCTACTTTTCTTTTCCATCAAAAGAAAAAAAAACATCAAGCGCCTCCCCCCAACTGCTCAAAATGGTACAGCAGACGATGACATACCCAGCTGAGTCAATGAAAGTAATAGCTGATGGATTAAGTAGAAGTAGTGCAAATTATTATCTATTAGAACATAGTACTCACAATAGTGCCAACAAGTATAACATTCTTTCCACTGACTGAGTGTTTCTGGTTATCAAATTTCTGTAAACACAATTATGTAAATCATACCAAACCATATGCGCATTGCGTAAAAGCTGGTGACAAGACTGACAGCGGTGAAATTGACAGACCATTGTACAACAGTTGTTATAAAATACTGTTTAAAGTATCATCATTGAATTGTCCAAGATAAAACGTTTACAGGCAACACCATCATATAACGTCAAACAGCATGTAATATTCACCTGTGGTATCTTTTAAGAAGCCTTAAAGGATATCAGAGGAGATAGATATATATCTGCAAAACATGGATGTTGTCTCCTAGAATCAAAATCAAGTTTTGCAGATGCATATTTAAATATTACTGCATTTTCTTTGCAAGAAATGCAATAGTGCTCAAATTTCTGAGATTGTTGGCACTTACAGTAAGATAGGCGGGGATCTATTAATGATGTCAGCCAATTCTGGAGATTAGGTAAAGAGGGGAGTTACCACTAGAAGACTTCTGCATAGTATATAATATATATCAAAGTTAACTAATACTCTCTTTTGTACCGCTAGCACTCACTGTCTGGTAGATCCAAGGAAGGGATAATTAATTGGGTCTCGGCAGATAATCAACCAAAAGTATATATTGAATACAACCGTGACCAATTGAATGGTACTGATAAGCCTAAGTATTGAAAGGCAATCTTATGAGAACCGGTTGAGTCCACTTGAAGTCTCATAAGATTATTTACATACAGAATCCAACCTGTGTTATTAAGTTTTTGTCAGTGAAGATTGGAAAAAACTGACATAATGTGCACCCACCAGGAATTTTAGAAACTTTTTGTCATCAGAGTAAGTTCGATAGTATGCTGAGGCTTGAGCAATGGTGACACCCCATAATCTGTGATTCTTTTGTAAAGCATCCAGAATCTGCCTGTAGCTACTTACGGGCCACATACTGTTACCGCTGATACTGTCCATGAGTAATCTTGGACATATTATTCTGAGCATGTTAATATTACGCCACCTACCAATGAGAAACGGAGTGAAACCAACAACTGACTCAGGCGCAACTGTCTGAGACGCAGACATGATCCAAATGGGGGCGGACAGGAATGGTATGATCAACTTTCAATCCAAGGCTCTTGTATAAATAAAATCATGCCGGCAGAGGGTTAGAGCGTCCTCTTATCAATGAATCAATCTCAGATGTTTCATCACATCTCTGATATATGATGCAGAGAAATATCCAAATGATGTATCCGCCATCAGTGATCACCTCCATCTTGATTCATGATTAACGACACTGAAACTTACGACCCGTGTCTTCTATGGTCTTACGGTCAACCAAAACATTTGACTGTGCTCACAGCTCAACTACGGGCTCTAGAGGAAGATTTAACAATACAGTTGGTCACTTATAAGCAGACTCAAAAGCCCAAAATGTACTATTGGCTATTATTCAGTTCCGAGACATCTCCGGTTGCCCGAACCAGGGCATCGGACTTGTCAACGCCACACGCAAAGCACGATGGCCCACTCTCCCAAGTCAGCCTTTGATGCATTTTTTTTATCCATGTGCCTCGATGAGTTGTTTTCCTCTGATCAATAAGAACATTTGTACCTTTCGAGTCCATCCGTCTGAGTTCCCGCCTATCGCATTCACACATGATGAATCATGAGACCATATCACAGATGCGGGGCTACTACGCGAAGAATAGCCATCACGCCCACTCCAAATATACTCTAATTAACTATTGAAATCTGTTCGGAAAAGCTTGTCGCACAGCCTTGCACTCCACAATCGAGTCAGGCGGCAAACCTTTTTATTCTAATTGTGCCATTAATATAACGTGCACAAGTTTGTGGGCCTCAAGATGCTATGTAGAATACATCCAACGCAGGAACACATCACGCCCAATTTGAAGTTTATGTGGTTACTGTACGTCTGGGGTGTGACTGTGATCAAACAAATTTTGTTCGGTGTTTTTGAGGTTTCCCTCATGATCAGTGACAAACCAAAAATGTTAATCAAATATGAAACCAAGCGCTTGTAGAGCGCCCGCAAAATTTTGTCACATGGTCAATTTCCTGTGATGTTTTTTTATGGCCTATGTGACCTTTGACCAACAGAGTGCTCGAAATAGTACAGTAGTGCGAGTCAAATCTATTAATGTGACAGATATTCACATAGTATCCATGGCAAATCCCGGGCCGATCAATTAAAATCTCTCACTGTATCCATTTGCACCGCTATTCTATTCAAACCAAACATATCACTTGGCATTGGCTTAAAATCACGCTGTTTGAACAACAGCGTCTTCCTGAAAAACATCCCTCCTTCCCCACATTGAAATCAATGGCATTTGCGGTCACATATGGCCCCGTCGTTCATGAGCTGAATCATACCGCTGGTCCCCTTCTGGTTGGATATGCACTCTCTATGACTCTATATGGGTTTAATGTTTACCGTATGTTCATTTTGTCAATAATGGTTGTTTTTGCTTACACTTAGGCATTCAGAAGCGTACATTTTTTTTGGAACTTTGATTGGCCAAATGAGGTGGAAAAAATACATGGTAACGGTTCTTTCTCATACTATGCCAAACTTGCACCATTTTCAGAAAATTTAGATTGCGCTTCTGTTGTAAGCTTACAAATTTAAGTCCCAGTCTCCTTTGACTTTTAAACACATTGGATGGCTCTAGAGCTTTCGATGCAGCTTCCGTTGGAACTTGTCAGTACATTTTGCTATGCTTAGCTTGAACTGACTATATACTGGATTTGTTATATTAGTAACACAATAGTAAAGTCAATAGGAGGAAATTGAAGGGCCATTTTTTAACCACTCTGTAGCATCTATCATTACTTAATTCAAGAATTTCCTCAAGGCATTCCAGCTGTTGTACATCCTACAATGTAAGACACTTCATGTTGTAGACGGATCCCAGACTGCCAGTATGCTTCACTGATATCTGTTTTGGCAGGGCATTTTGTGTGAGTGTTTAGGCTTCAACTGTTCCTGACATTGGTGTTTTTTGAACTATCAATCTCTACAATCAATTATTTAGATCGAGAATGCCCTTGGAGTATGTATGACTACACTACTTCTGAAGTCACTTCCATACCGCTAATTTGAGTACAACATAGACTATCATCATATTTATTGTGCAGCTATCATTTGCCACGCATATTAAAAGGCGTAAGTAAAATGTTATCATACATAATTATCTCAAACTTATAAACGATCAGAAAATTGCTTTGCTGCTATAGCAATTGTATATTTCATTTTACTAGCTTTCCTTCAATAAACTAACTGTACGATTAAGACCTTTTTAGAAATGTCAGCACTAGGTATTTAATGACTTGGTATCTCTCTAAACACCGTGGTCCGTACTCATGTATATTTACTCAGCATTGGGATTGGGTAAGAATGTAGTCTTGTAGGTTTCATATCTCAATCTCTGACTTGCTTTTCTTTTAGCCATGTCAGCAAAGATGTAATTGTTTTCTTCACTCATTGTAAGATTAGAGCTATATACTGAATATGTTCTATTTTTGAGATTTCATGTTGAATTTGATTCTGTGGGCCAAAATCCAATCAAAGTACAGTTCTCTCCCTCCAATTTTCATCTATTAGCATTCATTTACGTGCTAGGCTCTCATTGGATCATGCCAAAGTATTTCATCAACGGCCACGCTGATTATTTCGGTTATTCTTACAAGCAGGAACAAAAAGATTCAACATAATGTCTGAAGCAGGTATGTAAGAGTTTGTCAAATGTAATCTAATCAGGCTGTATGCCAAATATTAAATATCCAATAGCACAGTGCTCAATTCAATGTGGTATGACCGCATACTTGAAATATGCATTGAAGAGCTTTTTGGTGGATTTGCTATTCAATTTTCCTACTTTTGTATGGTAAGCTCCCACATGCGGATAACTAGTACTCTGCCAATCATAACAAAACCCTATAGATTATGATTTCTCCACAACATCGGTATTGGATCCCATGTCAAATTGTTGCCCATAGAGGTAAAGACAAGTCTAATCAAAAATATTCTTTTGATTTGCATCCCTTTCAGTATTTTCCTTAGGACTTTTGACCTTCTACATCAATGCGAAAGCCACTTTCGAAGATCATAAAGTGAATGTGTCAGCAAGAATTTCGCCAATTTCGGATTCATCAGTTGCCTTTGAGAGGGGACATAAACCCGTTGGACTAGAATCACATTCGGATTTCTTGGTACCACACACTGGCTCTCTGCCAAACATTCAAGAGAAGGCTCCAAACGGCGTGGTATTCCACGTTGCAGTGACAAAATCCGTTGCAGTGACAAAATCAATCATTTGAAACTTGAAAGGACAATGACAGACAGGTGCCAGTTGACTTTATTGGTATATTGTATGTTACGAATGGAAGTTTGCATCACTTAACAGTAGGCCCATTACTTAAAGATATTGAGAATTACAGTCAGGACTCAGCACTGGCCCCCTTTCAAGTTTCACCCATCACAGTCCGGTGAAACTTGGAAGAATGAAAGTTGACAAGCCAAATAAAATATGGTTATTTAAATTACCACCGTCAGATACGACCGTAACCGTATCACGGTACAGTATTCAGAGGGTTGCTAATATATAGTAGTGGCTAAGACTCATCCTAACATCACCCAGCTCGGCTCAGAAGTGTGTTGGACTGCTCTTGAAGCGTACAGCACGCCTACCACTCTGGAATAGAGTAGTGAGCACACTGCTGTTCAGCACTGTGCTGCGTGTTGTACAGCACATCCAGTGTACTATCGTCCCCCATGGAAGTGCTATAACAACTGAATAGTCGTGCCAGCCCATGCTTAGTGTTAGACAAGGTCGGGGTCACGACCTCCGACCCAACCTGACCTTCTTAGGGTCGACCCGACCCGACCCGACCCTACACCAGGGTCAAGGAGGGTCAAAAGTCGGGATCAGGATTTCTCTGACCTTTGACCCTAAAGTCGACCCCAAGGTCATCCATTATTTGATAACTTTTTTATTGCCTTCCATGTTGCCCAATGTAGTAACTGAGCACTTATTCCTGCCATTTCCACTTTGTACTCATCTATAGAGGGCTGAAAGTGGCAACAAAGCAGCATTATTTTACACATTAGTTTCATATTTTCCTTCAAAAATCAAGCACATCATTTGTTTAATGATCTGATTGACTGCATTCAAGTATCACCAACTCATTAGACTATCTCCATACAGGTTCTCTTTTATTGGTGGTCTATCTAATACTACTTGTATACCATTTTCGGATTTTTTTGTATTGAAATGAGATAAGATAAGATCAAATAGATTAGATTACTTGACCCGACCCGACCCCGACCCGACTTTCTCTCAAGGGTCAGAGTCAAGATTTTGATTGACCTTGACCCTCCTGACCCTGACCCGACCATGGAGGTCATGACCCGACCCGACCTTACCCAACACTACCCATGCTAGCCAACTCGATTCAGTGCTTTTGACCTTGCCACCAGGTTGGATAGCCCATGGTTGAAACATCTCTTCAAGAACCCTTTACCGCCCTGCTTCTGGGGTTTACTGTTGCATCTGTGTATGTCAAGAGCTTATCCGTTGTTCAGAGTCCGGTTGACACCAGCAAACCGGGGTGTTGCTAAACATTGCTGTCCAGCACCTCCAGCACAAATTCCAATTTCATCCGTAATATTATTGCCATGACAGCTTGATGCATAATGGAAGGTTGAATTGGGATTTGCTTGGAGGTGCTGGACATTGAAAATTGTTTTGCTAATGCCATCCGACACTAACAGTTCAAGTTTTCTCCCTCCGCTTCTGGTCAGCTGGGAGATACTAATCCAAGTTTACTTCTACTAGGTTACGCTGCTTTGGCAAGTCAATGACACCACCGAACAATCATTAATCATAAAAGACATTATATTTCTAATTCATCATGATTTCTAGTGGCTTAGATGGTCTAGTGTTTGCGGACTCAATCTATACGGCATACTACTACCTGGTACTGAACACGGCCAATCCTCTGGTAATCTTTATTCAGAAAGTGCTTTGAAATGTTTATTGTACTGTAGGCAGAGCTACCAGACTCCTAATGATTGATCGGGTCATGGTGCAGGACTACAAAGGTGAGCTTCAGGAAAGATTCTTCGGACTCCTGGAGAGCAGCCAACCGGCCGGCGGAAACATTGTTATGGTATTAATTCTTACTCCGCAGGCATTGAGAACTATTCAAGTAGGATAGTGCAATGGTACGAGCAGCAGCTATCTCCAAGGCTCCTGTTAACCTAAGCATCTATAATCTATCTCAGGTTCTATTTAGTGATGTTCGGGCTCAGGCCAAAGCCCAGAGGCCTGTGCAATCCGGCCCAAGCCCGGCCCAAGCCCAGTAAAGCCCATCTCCGGGCCCGGGCTTCATAACCAATATGACACACTGGTAGCACCGCACCGACAAATGAGAATGACTGTCAATATTGAAATGACTGTAAATATTGACGTATCGGCCGATATTGATGTTATTGGTCCGTGAATATTTTGCTATTGTTTTATCTTTTTGCAGTTCTCATTGTCTTTTTGTGCCACTGTACTGCTATAGTATTACTATATAAGTAGCTAGTACATTGAAATAAATCCCTGCGCATTTGCTAGGGCTTTCAGCTATTAGACTGAAATCTAAGCTTCTTTCAGCTTCTATCTCAACACTATAGCTTTTTTCATTTACAGTAAGCCACGTGTTATGTATTGCAGTCCCATTGGTGCAGTTGATCACCCAAGTAATCATGGATATTACAAGGGCTATGAACAACTATGGTCCAGTCATTTGATTTGACTGCAAGTTATTCTGCACACAAGGATATTGGCAAATTTTTTGAAATGCATTTTAGTGAAAACATAGCTGATATAATATCTGAACATGATATTGAAGCTTTGACCAAAAGAGCAAGAAATCTGTTTATCTGGGTACTACAGCAGTAAATTATCTTGGAAGCCTGCACCCTCAGTTCAGCTGAAAGGAAAGTTGGATCCGGATGATGCAGAAGAGAGTGGATATATGTTTGGCATAACTATGGGGGGGGAGCAGAGAATTTATGTTAGAAGTAGATCTTGACTTGGATGTAGAGCCTGAACTTTAATATATCTGTTTTATGTTGTTGTACTAGTATATTAGGTAAAAAGCCCGGGCTTTGGGCTCGGGCCTTGATTTTCTCAAGCCCAAGCCCGGTGCAGCTTGGCCCAACCTCCGGGCTTTGGGCCCAGCCCGGGCCCGAACATCACTAGTTCTATTTCATCAGAATATACACCTGTGAGTCATTTTTGAATTCTACCTTAAGATGCATCTGTAAAACGCTTGCAAAGTTTCAAAAAAAACTCTTGTGCATTCAAAAACTGCAAACCTTGAAGTTATACGTGTGAGGACTTTTTCAGGGAATTTTTTTTTTTGGTTGACTTGATTTAAAACTGAACATTACAGTGCATTGTTGCAGTTGCTGCAATTGCTGGTGTTGGTATGAAAAATAATAGTAGAATCGGATCAGGACTTCACTGACAATAACAATAATCTTCAATAGGAGTGGGAATTACCAGTGTGCATATGTGTGCTGTTCAACCTAGTCCACACAGTGCTCATTGTGGTATTGTAGGTCTTTTTAGGACCACCCCCTTGATGACAACTGGTAACACTCATCATGATCTTCCTTCAGCAACCAGATTGAATATGTCATATATCTTGCCAATGTAAAGGTCAGTGGATGGAAACATTTTAATCAGCTTAACTCAATCCTACAAATGTCCCAGTGAGAACTGTGCTTAGTCTTTGGTGCCATTGCTGCAATTGACATTGTAGTTGCTGTGATCATGATTTTTCTCCTCCATTCGAGTATCACTGGAATCAAGAGGTTTGGTGTTTGATACATTACATTTGATCATCTTGATAATTGATCACTCCCCGGAACATACATAGAACAGATGGCGTGTTATCACTCGTAATGCATTATTTCTTTGGCACCGGGTTGTTGACAAGGCAAGTCATTGATTGACCGTAATAGGAACCTGCCATGAAAGATTGACTGGTATTGAAATTTTTTTCCAGTCTAGCTTCGGTGATCATCCTCATTTTGGTATGTTTCCTGCTTTCAACAATGTAACAAACCTACAAGTTTCTTATTTTTTACTAGTATATTGTTGCCACAGAAAGGCTTCTGTTTGTGGGAATGGGTCTTTTCTTTGCAAGATGTAAGGGCATTTGTTTTTTTTTTCACCTCTTGCAGAGATTTTAATTTCCCATTCAATAAAGTCAACTGTGTGTTGTTTATCAATCTGTGAGCTCCATTCGGATGGTTTTGGATAGGCATCAACATTTCTGAAGAGACTCTGCAGACTCAACATGCGAAAATATCTCCGAGAGGAAATGGATCAGACTATTACACTTGAACCTCTCAGCACAATGACGTTCAAGCCGACCACAGATTCCCAGACTAGCCTGACGGCGCCAGCATTGTTGCCTCAAAGTGCAGTTTAGTCTGGAATGATCAAACAATTCATGAAGGATTATATGCTTTTTTGAGGAACAAAAACAATTTCCCCCCAAATATCGTAAATTTTGCATATCTAGTTTAGTGTATCTCACATGTAGGTTTGTCTTCTTTTTTGGATTGTGATCCGTGTTCTGCGTCACACTAGTGCTTTATTTTTTCTTCGCTCTTCTCTCTTCCTTTGTTCTTTTTTTGCACTGGTTCTAGACTTCAACTCAGTTGCTGATTAGTATACCTTGCTAATACTATATCAGTGGTTTAAGACTCACCCTAATATTACTTACCCAGCTTGCTCTGGCGGCCTCTTCATTGTCAACTCAACCTAGAAGCTACTGAGAGATTTAGCCTAGTATCTCTTACAGCAACATTATTAAAACGTAGCTCTTTCTTCCTCGGAAGAGGCCCGAGGGAGAAAGAGCTAATGAGACAAGAAACAATTGCAGCTTTAGCTTTATCGTACATATAGCATACCCCAAGTATGCCTATTTTCATGAAGTCTAACATGAAGGAGGGCGCATGCGACTGCCAATTATTGACTGTTGAAATTTCCGGCCATTTTCCGACGGCCTTATTGATCTTTTACGCTTTGTCCGCAGGATGGTCAAAGGATTGATACCGGTCCGGACGGGACGATTACGGTTGTGGAATCTTGTCTTTCCGGATCCCGCTCTATATCATCCTCCAGAGCTCCATGTCCGACGTCTGCTCCTATGGACCGCGGTGAATCCATTCCCCATGTAGTACATAGATCGTTTTGAGGAAAATGTGTCCGGAACCCGGCGTTCCACGTGGGCATATACGGCGTTCTTCTTTCTTCTGCCATCACCATCATCATCGATTCTTTTCTCCTCTCCGCAAGGTGGGATCATACGACTTTCCACAGACACTCAATGCTATCAACTCTTTCTGTTGGAATATATGAAAATAGCATTTCACGAGCATTAACCAGATAACACAAATATAGGATACAAAGGTATATTTAGCTACAAAACTCCACATACATTCCCAGAGTATCCACATACATTCCCAGAGTATCCACATACCTTCACAGTATATAAGCTGTAGTTTAAACGGATGTATCTTCATCCGATTGTCCCTTGTCTACTTTCCTTCAGCATGTAGAGGACAAACGGAATTATCACCCTCTTTGCTCATTATTCAAGAGTGACCAATATCTCCAATCCTAAACCTCTATTTTTATTTCCAACACTTTCGTCCCTCACCCTCCAACAACCTACCTAACTGGTTTGCAGTCAGTTAGTTTCATCTGTTTGAAGGTCACATCTGTCCTCTGTTGTTTATCCCGTACGGATAGTTACCAACGCAGCTGGCGCACTCAATCCTTCTCTGGATGTCGGAACAAGTGAGTCTCTCTCTCTCTCTCTCTCTCTCTCATATTGAACCAGCCTCATTTCGCCCAACTGAATGGATCATCATTCGATCTATAGTCGTCATCGCCCAAGATCACATAGCTCTTCCAAAACTGACAGGATCGAATCCTCTCCTCGGTCCTCAGTTGTTGGCGGAGCCTGAACATGAACGTGTATACCCCCGCTTCCTTCCACTCTCCGACACCTACTCGTGTTCTCTCCGAAAACTTGTTTTACGCGGCACATGCCCTATCTCTTCCTTCGAATACATTAGGTGAAGGAACGGACACGTAGGTGAGTGGACCGCCGTACGAGACTCCGGCGGAGGGAAGATTCCTTCGTGCAGCCGGAGCCAATGTGGTTTTGATGAGTACGGTTCCGGAGGTTATGGTTGCGAAAGAGGAAGGGATGGAGGTGTTGGTGTTGAGTCTTGTGACAAATAAGGTGGTCATTCTAGAGGTAAGGCTCAATATGTTTCCCGCCCTTTGCTTTTTTTCTTTTGTTTGTTTGGTTAGAAGCAATTTTTGGATCTAAATCCGTTTTGACCTGGTTTATTTTTGATTGTTTTAGTTCTCGGGAAGATCCATGCCGGCTGTGGTTGATGAGACGGTATCGCATGAGGAGGTTTTGGCTATTGGGAGTTTGAAAGCAGATGTTATGAAGATGTTGGTTGAGAAAGTGGTAGATTTGCTTTGACGCGACTTTTTCTTTTTTCTTCTTTTTTTCTTCTTTTTTCTTTTCTTTCTCGTATGAAGCAGGGGGTGGTGATGGAGGTAGTAACTTCTCTTTACTCATTCTCCTGTAAACAACCATGATGGTCGTGTAAACGAGATTTGGTTGGTGCAATGGAAGACAGATGTGTGGTTTGATCAGGATCAAGTTCTCTCCGACCATCTTCTGACACTGTCAAAGCCTCGAGCCTTAAATATTTCACACTGAAGTTATAAAGCATGCAAGTAAAAGCTAGCCAAGCAAAAAAATACTCAGGCTGATGCCTCACAAGCATTTGCTTGTCACCAATCACTTGTTAATCTACACTTTTTTTGTCCACCTGTACCAGGTTCATGTTTCCTTTGTGGTACATAAAAGCTCCCCAGAGTCTATTTTTTGATCCAATACCTCTGTAGAGTATGCTCAATTTATCCTTGCTACATTTTACCCTCGGTCACTGGTCACTGAAATCTGTGACAAAAAATATGGCAGGTTGCAGGTGCCTCCCTATATATATAAAAAACAACAAAAATTTGCTCAGTCACACGGCCAAACCCGGAAAGTGGGACAAGAACAGCTGGTGGAATTATATAGATAATTTGGGTGCAGCTACTAGTGGTAGTCATACAGGTGAGAAGTTGGGCCCGGGAAGGGTCTATGATATGAGTTTCAAGTTCAAAAAACAGATCAGCATTAATTTGTTCTGAATTTGGAGATTGGCTGTGGACAAGTTCATAAATTATACTTGAAGAACAGAAAGGATGAAAATGAAAATGCAGACACACCTTGGATAACTTTTGTATAAGCTGCCGGGAATAATGTATCTTTGTGTGGGGCATAGGAGGCAAGGTAAAGGCTGTCTCAAACTCAGACTCAGCATCAGTGATGACTGATGCACTGGGTTGAGTGCAACAAGAGGTCCAATTGGGCCCATGAGCAGTAAAGGTGCCCCAGTCTAAAATTGCCGGATCATAGTCCTGGGATATGACCCAGCGTAGGGGCGGAATACTGAGGACAGAACAATATTCAGGAGGGATCCACAGAATAAGAGATCCATTGGTGGGGTCAACAAGCCATCCATTTTGGCGCAATTCAAGCACGGGAAAGAGGTCGGAAATGGCAGATGGTGTGGATGTGGGTGGATGTAATATTATGTGGCCGGCTGTAGATTTAACCTCTTCTGTATGCCCTTGGAGAGGCTTCCCTACAGCAGTGCCACTGTCTGCATTCCATATTCTTACTGAGTTGTCACGAGATCCAGACACAATCCTGGTTCCATCTGGAGAAAATGCAACAGAGAGAACCGATTCTGTATGCCCTTTCAGAGGCTTCCCTACAGCAGTGCCACTGTCTGCATTCCATATTCTTACTGACTTGTCATCAGATCCAGAGACAATCCTGGTTCCATCTGGAGAGAATGCAACAGAGCTAACCCAGTTGGTATGCCCTTGGAGAGGCTTCCCTACAGCAGTGCCACTTTCTGCATTCCATATTCTTACTGTAGTGTCCCAAGATCCCGAGACAATCTTGGTTCCATCTGGAGAAAATGCCATAGATATAACCGGGGCTGTATGCCCTAGGAGAGGGTTCCCTACAGCAGTGCCACTGTCTGCATTCCATATTCTTACTGAGTTGTCATCAGATCCAGACACAATCCTGGTTCCATCTGGAGAAAATCCAACAGAATTAACCGGGCGTGTATGCCCTTGGAGAGGCTTCCCTACAGTAGTGCCACTGTCTGCATTCCATATTCTTACTGAGTGGCCACCAGATCCGGACACAATCCTAGTTCCATCTGGAGAAAATGCAACAGAGCTAAACCCGTCGGTATGCCCTTGGAGAAGCTTCCCTACAGCAGTGCCATCTTCTCCATTCCATATTGTTACTGAAGCCTGGAAACGAGATGTGGACACAATCCTGGTGCCATCTGGAGAAAATGCCACAGATAAAACCTCGTATGATCTGTTTGGATACGGTTGGAGAGGTGTATGCCCTTGGAGAGGTTTCCCTACAGCAGTGCCACTGTCTGCATTCCATATTCTTACTGAGTTGTCACCAGATGCAGACACAATCCTGGTTCCATCTAGAGAAAATGCAACAGAGCCAACAAATCCTGTATGCCCTTGGAGAGGCCTCCCTCCAGCAGTGCCACTGTCTGCATTCCATATTCTTACCGAGTTGTCATCAGATCCAGAGACAATCCTGGTTCCATCTGGAGAAAATGCAACAGAGTTGACCCGGTCTGTATGCCCTTGGAGAGGCTTTCCTACAGCAGTGCCGCTGTCTGCATTCCATATTCTTACTGTGGTGTCCCAAGATCCAGAGACAATCCTGGTTCCATCTGGCGAAAATGCAACAGAGACAACCGATTCTGCATGCCCTTGGAGAGGCTTCCCTACAGCAGTGCCACTGTCAGCATTCCATATTCTTACTGAGTTGTCACCAGATCCAGAGACAATCCGGGTTCCATCTGGAGAAAATGCAACAGAGAAAACAAATTTTGTATGCCCTTTCAGAGGGTCCCCTACAGCAGTGCCACTTTCTGCATTCCATATTCTTACTGAGTTGTCACCAGAGCCAGACACAATCCTGGTTCCATCTGGAGAAAATCCAACAGAGGAAACCAATTCTGTATGCCCTTTCAGAGGCTTCCCTACAGCAGTGCCACTGTCTGCATTCCATAGTCTCACTGAGTTGTCAACAGATCCAGACACAATCCTGGCTCCATCTGGAGAAAATGCAACAGAGCTAACCCAGTTGGTATGCCCTTGGAGAGGCTTCCCTACAGCAGTGCCACTGTCTGCATTCCATATTCTTGCTGAGTTGTCACCAGATCCAGAGACAATCCGGGTTCCATCTGGAGAAAATGCAACAGAGCTAACCCAGTCTGTATGCCCCTGGAGAGGCTTCCCTACAGCAGTGCCATTTTCTGCATTCCATATTCTTACTGAGTTGTCACCAGATCCAGAGACAATCCTGGTTCCATCTGGAGAAAATGCAACAGATGTAACCTCCCTTCTATGCCCAGAAAGTGAAACCTCTAATGCAGGCCATATTGCTTGATGCCCTTGCAAAAAATTTGCAGGACTTGCAAAGTGCTTCAAGAACAGTTCTTGCAAGAGTGATGTAGTTGGTAAGAATGTAATCCCAGATATATACAAATGAGGTGTTGACTCAGTTATTATCCGTCCAAATATGTGTCCAAATTTCTTGATTTCCCAAGCAATTGTTTCAAGAATTCTTGTAGCTTTTCCTGCATTCTGAATGACGTGTAAGCCTGGGACCTGTTCCAATGACCTCATACTGACTATGAAACTATTCAACCACTGCAGAGTATTGTCCATACTTTTTGATACTACATCAACCTTGCTCCGAATTCCCAAAACCTCAATCCAAAAAATAACTGCTCTTAGCATAAATTCTTTAACGCTATTTAACACTTTTATACCATATTCCGCCCCCACTAGATGATAGCTCCAAAATAAACATGCATACATCAGTGCCTCCTGTTTTTCCAATGCTTCCATATCCTTCACATTCATCATTTCGTGATTCAACAAATATGATGATTTTAGATTGCACATGTTAAAATGTAGCTCTTTGCTCATTAGCTTCAGTGTTCCAGTGGCGATAATCATATGTCCATCTGTTAAATCAACATGGAAGATATTGCTCCTATTTTCATCCAGCAGGAAGTCACGAATAGATGTGTGCATTGGTCTGATGGGAGTATTTGAATCATTTACCCCAGTGAAAAGTGACCCAAGCCAAGAGATTACTACATCAACTGATTCAACTCCTTGATCATTATTTGGGTCTTCTCCTTCCTGATTGCTTGATGCCTTTTGAAGGCCTTGTATTGCATGCTTTGACAACGGCTCAAATGCTGCTAAAATTTGGCCCATTGTATTTTTATACTTTCGCATTGCATCAACATTCTCAACCTTTAGGACTTCACCCAACACAGCTTGATAGAGTTGGTCAAGAATATTGAGATCTCCATTATGATCTCCTCCAGTAGATGCTATGAAATTTTCATATCTCTTTCTAATATTGATTCCGGGTTTATTTTCCTGATGTAAAGCCTTGCATAATGTTGAAGCCCACTGAAAGTGCCCTTCTGACTTTTCTCCTATGGTTTTACAATGACTGTGATCAAGACTCCCCTCGTCAATGAATTTCTGCATCTTATAAACCACATATGCATCAATGTCATCCCTGGTATGCTCAAGAGTACTCATATCTTGAACCATCATTTGGCTATAGCTATACTTTGCATAAATGGCTGTAATGTCCTTTTCGGGCCTAGATGTGACTAGAACTCGAAATTTTCCTGGAAGCTCCTGTATCCCCTTTAGCAAAATGGAAATAAAGGTCTCTCTCTCTCCATCTGAAACTTGGGGACCACTTTCATCCAATGCATCAACAATAATTACAACTAGCCTAGAACTATCAACTTTTTGAGCAGGCATTTGAATCAAATTCAGCCATTGATCATCAAGGCTGGGACTATCCAAAATAAATGGATCTTTATCCAAAAGCTCCTGCAGACTATTTTTGAACTCCGGTATATACAGGGCCAGACTGAAGGCAATAGTACAAATTGCCTTAGCTGGATTACGCTCCATTGCAAAGGTGCGATCAAAATGGAAGAATGCTCCAAGGCAATTTTCTTCCTTGCACAGCCGGCCAACGGAATGACCAATTGCAGATTTTCCGGTTCCTGCCGGACCATGGATAAAAAAGGCTTTAGCAGCATCGGGATCATGGATCCAATCCATAATCTTTTGGATAATTTTTTCCCGAGTACCTGTCAAGCAGGCTTTATCCCGGTTGACATGTGCTTTCAAATCGGGATTGAGCATTTTGAAAAGCTTATCCTCTGGAAACAATATGATCAGTACCTCATTACCACATGTATTTGTATTGCTTAGCTGGAACTTACGACTGGATTCAGCTTGAAAGTTATTCACAGTGTTGTACTGGTTGTGCCCAACAATGGTGGACTGGCCATAGTTTTTAACATTTTGAGCGTTTTGCAATATGTCTGCCATGATGGTGGTGGTAGTTGCGGTTCAAAATGCAATTGTCACACTGTCACCATTGCTGAATTTTGATCATATGCTTGAGTCGTGATTCTCGCACATGAACCTGTCAGCTGCTTCAGCTTATAATTATAATTTAATATCTGAGTTGATGCCCCGTGTCATGTGAAGATTCTCATTCATTCAAATTCAGTTTCACACTTCTGGTGTTCGGGACTCTCCTCGTATCAGGACGCCGAGAGGGGAGCCCGCCAAGGAACACCGGTACTTTGACTCATGAAGGTCTCGCTGTATCAGGAACGATTATCCGACCATTCTGTAGAAGTTTACAGTCTCGTGTGATTTTGGCGGT
Source organism: Collybiopsis confluens (assembly GCA_013368555.1). Classification (NCBI taxonomy): domain Eukaryota; kingdom Fungi; phylum Basidiomycota; class Agaricomycetes; order Agaricales; family Omphalotaceae; genus Collybiopsis; species Collybiopsis confluens. Next base: position 76,371 of record JAACJN010000123.1, on the reverse strand, counting down.
ACTTATATACGTCCGAACAAATAAAAGAAAGGTGTGTAGACGTTAGTGATATGCAAGGCCGGGCTCATGACGCCCGTTAGTAGTAGGCGCGGGGTTATGAGAATGGATCTAATTCAATTAGTGCCGGGCATTTGCGGAAACCTCGGTGAGAAGAGGTGGATATTGGGATCCGGAAATGTCCATAGGACAACGCAGGGGTAAAAAATTGATTCACAATGAAACGATGGCCTCGACATCGGCATTCCGGCATGAACACCCACGGAATTCGGCCTGCCGGCGTAGCCCAGGCGCTCTAGACCCGTCTTTGGTTTTATCCGTCTGTCTTGTACGCTTGTTATCCCTACAAACGATAATGCCCTACGACATACTATACGCAGGTCGCTCAGAAACAAAAATGGTCAGTAACACCGCTCATCTGCCCACAAAACAAGAAGAAATAACGAAACAATATTTTTTTTTTCGGCGAAACACAGTATGCAGATATCGAAGCTCTCCTTCTTTCTGGAGAACTCTTCAATGGGAAAGAACGTTCATCGTCTCCTACAAGATCCGTCTTGCCCTCCTCTGTGAAAATGACAAAGATCAAGTTGGCACGATGAAGACCTTAGGAATTTCATGAACAACAATGGTTCTATATCCCCATTAACAACCGCCTCTTCCTCACAAGCTCAAGCTAAAGAAAGTATTCGTATGGGCCCTGGACGGACGGGTGTCAAAGGTGTTATCAGAGACAGAGACAAAGCGGAGGAGATTAACCGACTCAAGCAACACGCCGAGATGGACGAAGTCAGGAAGAGAATGGAGAAGAGCAGTTTGGGCGGGAAAACGTTTTTGGAGGAGGAGAGGGCGAAAGGGCCTGGTGAGAAAGTAGACGAGTTGGTTTTGAGAAAACGAGAGAGGGAGAAGGAGAGGGAGAATGAACGGCGGGACGTCTTTGGACGGCCTAGGGAGGGAAAGTTTGGTCATTTGAGAGAGATGGATGTGTTCAATTATTTGAGTGCGGTTGAGAAGGAGGAAAACGGTGTTTGGGTCGTTGTTCATTTGTATGAACCGGTGAGTTGGGTTTCTTTCTTGGTTTTTGGCATACGTTGGTTTATTCTTTGGACAGATGTTTCATTCTAGACAATACACTCGCTCATCTCGCCCGAATCTATCTCGATACGAAATTCCTGCGATGTCGTGCAGCAGCTCTCGGATTCGCATCGACCAATAAAACGAAATCGAAGAAACCTAAATCCTCTTCTCCGCTTGGAATAAATCGACCCTCGAGGCTGATCTGGAACTCTGGCGGTGACGATTCGGATGATGAGGACGTCAGTGAAACAAAGACAATACAGAGCTCAGGATGAGGACGATAGGGAGGATGGGGATCCGTATGAAGAAGATAATGTTGATTTTGACATGCTTCCTACGGTGCTCGTCTATCGCGATGGAGAGCTGGTGCATAATTGGGTTAGGGTCGATTGGGAGGCTGGAGACGCTGGTGTTGAAGAATTACTAGAAAAGTGAGTTTTTTTTTTTTACCGTTTTGGTTCCTCTTTATTCGTATCCTTCCTTCTTCTGACTGTCTATACTACACCTTCGTTCTGACATGTCATTTTGGATTCAAATTAGACATCAAATTCTTCCTAAACCTAGAACGTTCTTTGGTCAATTCTCTGTTCCGAGTGACGGAGAGGATGGTGATTCGGAGGGTTTGATATGGAGCGATGATGATAGCTAAGTAAAGAGGTACTTAGTTCGATGGGTCGGGGCTGGGTGGTGAGTGAATTTGTCGCACAGTCTTTCGTGTCGTTTCGTTCGTCCGTTCGTCTTCCCTTTTTTCTCTCCTCCGGGCTTCCCTCCTCTTCCAGCGGCTCCGTCTCTCAGACCCCGTTCGTGTACAACTCTTTTTTTTCTTCCTTGTTCTGCCCATCCGTGGGTATGTCTCTGGTCCTTCACGGTGGACTATCCTTTTATCATTTCATTCGTATGTTTCTAAATCTGTATATTGATGATGCATGTATAAATTCAAGTTCGCGGTGGAATTTCTAATCCTCTGATACCGTATGGCCAGGCCTCATCGCGATCGGTTTGTTTTATCATGAATGACGGCGAGAAAAACGAGGTTGCGATATAATATGTAGATTTGTAACCCAAAAGCTCTTTTATCTTTTTATCCCATGACTTCTGCGTCCAAGAACAGACTGACCAAGGCAGTCTATCAATGTCTCCCTGGAGGCCCACTGGATATTGATAGAAGTTTTACGATAAAATTGCAGCAAACGCGCACGAGCAGTCTGAGCGTACCCTTGTTGAAAGTATGGTATCGCAATGGGCCGTTGCGACCTTGACAAATGATTAGGTCGTGTCGGTAAAGATAACCCTTTTCCAATTTGGCGTATTCTGCGTCGAGCAGATCGGGAAACATGAACGGTGTTGTTCCAGTTCGGTATTTCGATATTGGAACTTATACATGTTTTTGAGAATGACGAGAGGTCGAAGTCATTTAGAACGCCGCATATGTTGCCACCTTCCCGACGGTACACGACGTTGGCCATACGCGGCGAATGTTCATAGTGCCAGCCGTGCACTATAGAGAGAGTGTCAGGATAATAGTCACAGAAACAGAATATAGCAACATACTTTGAAGAATATTGTAAAAGACTTGTGGGTACACCCGCATCGGCGCCCAGTGGTCCAAGCACCCCAGGCACACAAAATCAACAGGTCAAAAGGGTGCACTGTACGTATGCGCGCACGTCATGAATACGTCTGGAGGCTTAGATATCTTTACTCCGACCCCTCCTGTACTAAAACGTAGGTAGTATCGCCAAACGCACTCGTGTACACGCAACCCACAACCCACAAACCTGCTTTTGTTTAGGCCTCTGCATCGGCATCACCAGCAGCTTTAACGTCCCACTTTCCAAAGTACAAACTGAGTAACAAAAACAAACGAACGTTATTAGTCAATGTAAAAATAAAAAAATAAAAAGAAACCCTGGAACGTACTCGAATACCGCAATCCTCGTCCACTTTCGATTATCAGCCACTTTCGATTATCAGCTCGGTTAGCAACCCTTGTGCTGTAAAGATTCCTACCATCCGCACTCATTTTATGATATTTTTCCAAGGTCTGTCGTTAATCTCATTCTTCTATTACCCGTTCCTGACAACTTTTTTGCAGTTCACCGCTGGCTCTACGAACAGCCGAAGATTTTGCATCGTGACCTCAGCATGGCCAACATCATTTTCCGGCGTGTGTGTTTGTATAATTTGTTTATAACCGAACGACTAAGGCCATTCTTTTTATTCAAAGATGGCTTCATTCCTATGACAAGCGAGGGTTGAAGGATGAGGAGGGTGAGGAGAACATAGGGTTGTAGAAATGAAACGGGGTTGTGGGGTTTTGCTATGAAAATTTTGAAGAATATTGAAACCAGTCAAGCTCGTGGCTCCCTCGACTGTTTGAAGTTCATTTATATCACATTCTAACTCGTAGTATTAGTATGTAGTAATGAACCGTTATCAACGTTGTCATTGCTGTCATTTTCGGTTCCTACACATTATTTTTGTCTGGTATAACAAACGCCAAGTCACTTTCATCCGGTCGCTCTTTATTTCGTGGTATGTAGGAGCAAGTTAGAGTCAATCTTCCGGTTATGTATTATCCAGCCAATCGTGATGCCTCATCATCTCCAATCATGAGCACGTCAACCACGTCACGAGGCGGTCCATGACCAGGCCTAAACCGCCCTCGACACCTCCTTCTTTTGCTACACCTTCGAAAAAGCGTCGTCGCGAAACTTCGCTGAGTCCGTCTCCATTGGCTCAACCCATTTTTCCCTCAGAACCCCATTCTACACCCATCAACAACCGTGCAACGACGCCCTATGCGGCGACCTCAAATCACTACGTGTATGAAGAGGCTTACGCTCGTGCCGCTCGGGAAATGGAATCCAAATTCTCAAAAATCTCCGTCGAGGCCTTTTTGAATTTATTACCGGAAACTAAAGCCGTGATGCCAGCTGTTCAGTACGACGCTCTTGCGAAAATTGCGAACCTGACGGACGAGAGAAAGATGTACAACCCGTTTGTGTGTAGGATTCTTTTTCTTTTCTTTTCTTTTGGCCGAAACGTGGTTACTCAATCGCTTTTTCCAGATCCAAGCTATGCAGCCTTATCTTGCTCGAGAGTGGCGTCTTGTAAACACCTCTAATCACTCTGAAACCTCCCCTGCGGCCCAGTTCTTCAGCGGCACCGCGATCAAGCCTGATATGGCTCTGTACCGTCAATTCTCACCAGGGACCAAAAAACGCACGAACGCGAGTCGTGCCGAGCTCTTTGGAGAGTTCAAAGTGAGGGAGATCGATGATCCCTTCCCTGATCCGAAGGGAACTAGAGGCGAATCTGGGACGGTAGACGAATCTAGGACGGTAGACGAGGCTAGGACGGTAGACGAATCTGGGACGGGAGGCGAATCGGGCACGGGCGAAGTGAAGGATGATGATGGTGAACCCTTTGCTGATCCGAAGCAGACTGGAGGCCAATCGGCGACTGCAAGAGATACACGCGGTCAGATTACCCTGTATATCAATGCCATCCAGTCCATCCAACATCGCACGCGTGTCTTCTTTTTCTTCATTCTCAGAGACCGGTGCCGTCTCTTTTGTCATTCCCGTGCAGGCACGCAGTACACCGATCTCTTCAAGCATACCGAGCAGCCTTATCTCCACGAGTTCTTTTGGCGTCTGAGTCATGCGAACCCGGATCGTCGCGGCCATGACTGACTGTGCTGCCTGTTCCCAATTCCGATCCAGGTGCTGCTAAAGCCAGAGAGAAACTCCCGAATGGAATGACCTGCTCTCAGCTTTACCGAGTGAAAGTGGGCACAAAAACCCTTTTCATCAACGAACCTTTCACTACCCAGCACCTTTATCCTGTTGGCCGAGCTACGCGCTGCTATTCCGCATATGATCCCGAGTCGGACGGCCTTGTCCTTCTTAAAGATTGCTGGCGCAATTCCAAGTACGAAGCTGAGCATCTTATCTACAACAAGCTCCATGCAGCCCACGTTACCCACATCCCCCATGCCCTCGCAGGGGCTGACGTTCAGGGATTCCTCCAGAGCACCGAGCTCGAGCCCAACGGCCACCAACTCATCCACTACCGCCTGGTACTCGATATTGTGGGCATGCCAATCACCGAGTCTACCTCAACATTCGCCTTCACTGAGGCCATTCGAGATGCATTGATAGGTACGAGGATCATCTCTCACTTAACCTTCTCAGATTATTCATTCGGTATTTGGTGCAGCTCACCGGGAGGCCTACGATAACGCAAACTTACTTCACCGAGATATCTCTATCGGGAATATTGTCATATGGCAAGGACAAGGGTATCTGATTGACTGGGAACAAGCGAAGGATATCAACGATAACTCCGCAAGAACGAACTCAAGAACGGTATGCTTCCCGTCTCTTTGTATAACGTTGTGCTCAATTTTCTCTGTGTCTGTTCAGGGTACCTGGCAATTCCTCTCCGTCCGACTTCTATCCCAACCAAACCATATCCATGAAATTCGCGATGACCTTGAGTCATTTGTGTATGTCATGGTTCACACCGCCGTTCGCTTTGCAGCGAATGACTTGACTCCCGAAAAACGGATGTTCCTTCTTCAGCAGTTCAACCACAACGAAGACTCGGCAACGTTCGGCAGGGAGGTCATTGTTGGGAAAGGAGGAGCTCTATTCGATTTGACTACGACGTCGTTTGGGGCCCTTTTAGATGAATTGACCACCGCTGTCCGCACCCTCTATGCTAAAGAATCTGAAATAGAGGCGCTGGTCAAGTTTGATCTTCTACAGGACCCCGCATCGCTTGTGCAGCTCAAGGATGTTTCGGCGCTCGAGCAGCTGCTCCGGTGCAGAGTCCCCGAACGACGGGCGCGACTGCTCTCGCATGATTGGATCACCAAAGTCTTCGAGCATGCATTGAAAGCCCCGGGCTGGGCTGAGGGTGACTGGATGGTGCAACCTGTAGCTGATCCTCATTCCAAGAACTCCACGGCCTTCAGAAGGTTCAAGATGCAAGAAGAGTACGAGGGCCAGGTTTCCAGCTACAGGACACCAGAGTAACTTCCGTGTTTTTTTTCCTAATGAAACCGGGATGGAAGCATTGACGGTTAGATTGTCCGTTTTTCTTTTCGATTCCCTTGTGTTTCTGTTGCCCTCGCCTTGTACGATTATCATACTGTCCCCGTTCCAAATTATTTACTCTAGTAAACACGTATGTATAGACATTGCATAAATAATTGGGATTTAAAGAATTTACATGATTTACACTAATCTAATCTACGAGTAAGTCTCCAGCTACTTACTTCCCCTTACCGCTCACCGATGGTCAGTGTACGCGCCGCGCGACTCAGTTTGAGACTGGATTTCGTTGGGATCGGTTATCTGAAAAGCCTGAGTCTCGATCGGTTCATCCACCATGAGGACGTTCCCAATACTGATATCACAATGCTGGAACCCCTTCTGACACATGTTGTAGTAACCTGTAGAATGACTATCAATTACAGGAATCGGTTCGAGTGAATAGACTTACCAAGTTGCGCGTGAGCAATCGCAACGGACCAAGGATGGGAAATCTTCTACTGATACCAGAGAGTGGCCAGCATGCGCTATAACATTGGCCAAGGAGAGAGAGAGCGAACGTTCGGGAACCTTGTTCAAAAATCATCGTCCACCTTGAACACATTCCAATGCAGATTTTGGTCCGTGTCCGATGGATCGGAGGGAAGAAACAGATGAGTTGTGGTAGGGCAATTAGTTTTGGGGTAAGCGAGAAAGGAGTAGTAATGGTGAGGCACGCCGAACATGCCTCCGCATGTTTCCAGAAGCTCCGGTTCGACTGGTTGATGATGAGGTCCTCTTCCGGGAATCCATGACAGTTTCAGGACAGCGCAGTCACCGACCTTCAGCTGATCGCCTGTCAGGCCGTTCCAGCTGATTGATCCGGGGTACAAGTAGCAGAGAGTGAAGATTTTGTCGCAACGTCACGAGAGATCTGGATGGAGGTTGCGAAGGGGTAAGAACACGGAGCCCTTGTTGATTTTGGCAGCAAAACTTACCAATTTCGCTGTAAGAACGGTCATCTTCGCGCAGGATAGATCTCTTTCCTTTCAAACGGCCGATTCTGAGGCTCATGCGAGCGAGCCCCTCCGTCAACACCTTCATCACTCGACCTCCCTCGCTTCCGTGCTTGACACCGAGGACCAAGCCTGCTCTGGACTGCCGGGGGACAGGAAGCGGATTGCTACCTCGAGGTCTTGATTTTTGCTCCAGTAGCCTCAGAGATCTGCGTAGATGGGACTCTGGTTTGAGGTACTTGTCTGGAACAGCAACATCAGCTCCGGCCAAGGGTTCTGGACTAGTTGGATGGGGGATGCGAATATGATAGACTCGGGGGGCCCGACCACGGATGCAAGATGTTTGATGAAGGATGCGATCGATAGTAAAGGGGGAAGGGTGAATCTTGGTTAGATAGACGCGACCCTCGTTACACCATGCGGGAAATGCTCCACAAGTTCTCCAACTCTTCTTCTTCAACTCCACAGGAACCTTCATCCCATCCTCTCCCAGCGGCGGACTCCACCACAGCGACATTGGCTCCATTATACCGAGTGCTCCCGCAAGGTCTGGTTTGAGGGGATGAGCTCGATCGACCCCATCCTGCATAGGTTGATCCCAGACAGAGAACCTGAGACTGCGATACATGGCCTCACTAGCCAAACGAATCGAGGGCTCGGTTGAGAAAATCCGCCAGACCACGATAATGCCTCGGTTCCTTTCCGGGCTTCGACCAGAGGCGGTTTGATGGTGTTTGTCGCTTGAAGAGATCCTGAGCTTTCCGAACTCTGGGTTCGAGGGAGTCGATACGGCAGTCGTAGTTTCCGAGCGGGTCAAAGGGTATGAAGCGACTTTTAGGATCTACTGGTGGGCATTTGGCTGTGCGAGTCTTTGCAGAGAGGAAGTTCTGGAGAAAACTGCCAGGTCTGACCTCCAAGGTGACCAGCCATACCGTCCTTCAGGTTGGCCTGAGAGAGAGGTTCTGATGTATCGGATGTGGGAACCAGAGCCATGGAATCGAGTTTTGGACCTGTGTTTTAGCAACGGCGTCGAGTTCATGGCGATACGGAAACAAAATTTGCACGTGACCATGACTGGTCTTCCGGGTCCCGATGCCCTCCTGAGAGCCAAACACCTTCAATCCTGTCCTTCAGGGTAGTCCGCTTATTTTTGTCCTTTGGCTAGGATTCAACGAGCACCTGAGACTCCTCCAGAAACGTTCGAAGAGCAAGTTCCATTGAGGGCGTGAAATTCGGTCGAGGAACCCATACTGGGTGTGCGAAACGTCGTGGGGATCGAAGAAGAACATGTGTTTGCGTAGGAGCTGGTAATGAAGGGGGACAAGTCAGGATTCAGAAACAAATGTGAACAGTCCCACCCTTCGCATCTGTATAGTTTACACGTCCGTTGTAGCTTTGGCTGAATACGAAAAAACAGAGATTTGAATTACTGAGCTACGTACTGAAACATGATTTTCCAACGTGCAGTACGCTTCTTCAGTTTCCCTTCACAAGAAGAAACACTCGAAACATTGTGAAGGGGACAACGGGGCCGGCGGGGTTTGCAGTAGACAGAGTAAAGAAAGACTGAGAGGACAATGAGCGCCATATCGGCGAATGAGATTAAGATTTCTACCTTCAAACATTGAGTCAGACTTGACTGATCGGATTCATTCTTCGTCTTGGGGCTCAAGCAGTGCGTCATGCTCGTCTTCAAATACCAGGGAGCTGGAGCGATGGATAATGGGGTCACGTAAAGGACCGTCATTTAATCACGCCCGCCTCAGGCATGTTCATCTCCGACGGATGTCATTAGAGCTCAAGATAGCTCTCTTCGCCCGGACGCAGTTGGTGCAACAAGAGGTTGGATCTCCAGGAATTTCGGGAGCGAGTGAAAGTAGCTGAGCAAACAATACCAGAATAAAATTCCAGTACTTAAAGAATGCGTAGAAGCAGGTCATCTTTCACAAACATCATCTGTTGGACGTCAAAGCAGGACATAAAAAATTCGCCATACAATGTATATATGTCGACAGGAATAGGGGCATTGTTGCTTGGAACTTTGATTGGTTCGTTGTTAAACCCTGTCGACAGGTCAGAGACTGATAGTCCGTCTTTTTTAGGTCTATCGATTCGAGCAAATATTCGACTTGACGGCGGTCGTTCATGTAGCGCTTCGATTCCTCCGAAACCTCTATAATGTACTCGATCATATATCCTCGAGGAGAACGGTGTCGACGAGGACCTTCTGTCGGGGCTCAAAGACATGTTTCAAGAAATCGACAAAGTGCCAACCGTCGGGTCGTTCACCACTTATCCTGGGAATCAACCTCAGCTCGAGCCGACTTCCTCCTTTGGATTCCTCCTCACAGAAATCATTGTTCGAGAAGAGACGAGCTCGATTTGATAGATGAGATCAATGCTGGCTCGGCCCACGCATTCGGAGACAAATACCACTTCAATACCTTGCAGGTGAGAAAATTGTTTTCTCGCGTTGTTGAGGGGAACACACTTACATGTTATAGGGCGATATCTACTTTGGGATTACCAACAGTAGAACCGGAGTCGTGGCGAAATGGGTCCGACGTGCCGAAAAGGATGTTTACCGCCACCTGGCAAATGCAGAAAGGCTCCGAGGAGTTCATCCTTCCGCTTCTTGATACTGCGTCACTTGCCGGTGGTACCTGCTTTTGCTTTCCGAATCCGTAGCGGAACTTTTGGGCCTCAGCTCCAAAGGACGCGGCGTTACAGACTACCTATCCCTCTGCATTAATCTCATCTATGACCTTAGGTGCCAAGTCATCAGCCATACCTCCATTCCCGGCCGACGGTTATTCCTGTGGTCAGGTGCTGTTGAACTTTGCAAAACATATGCGGGGACCCTCTGGTCAGGTATCTCAAGCTTTCGGGGAACGTTTGAGGGATAAACAACTGAAGCCTTAAAAGATATAGATATCAGAGGGGATAGATATATATCTGCAAAACATGGACGTTGCCTCCTAGAATCAAAATCAAGTTTTGCAGATGCATATTTAAATATTACTGCATTTTCTTTGCAAGAAATGCAATAGTGCTTATATTTCTGAGATTGTTGGCACTCTGATATGACCGAGGTCATCCATATCCTTTTTGAGCAAAATGCTCCTTGTCGAGACAATATAAGTCTATAAAATGTATTACTATTACCATTAAAAGTGTCTAAACAGGTGCGACGGCGTTTACCTCAGTATTAAAAATCACCTGTCACTCCATTGAATTCTATCTTGTTATGGTAGTTGAAGTCGCCGTTGAAGGGTCTGTGACAGTTCCATATTTCGGATATGTCTGAAACAGACTAAAAGCAAAGGCCGAAATGTTTATTATGACATTCCATTCTAAAGCTGTGGAACCAGTGCAGGACTAGTCCTAAATTGGTATAGTTTGTAGTTACCTTTTTGGGATCACTCAGAATGTATATAAGGAGGACAAAAGCAAGGGAAAAGGACAAGCAGTGGATTGCCCCCTTCTCGCTACCAGTGTTAAGGACTTTCTATTTGGCTTCGGTGCAGTTGTAACAGTCCAGTTGGTGTTTGGTGTCAGTCTCAGAACAGTTCGGTGTTTACCTATAACTTTTGTTTTGTGTTTTGATTTTGTGTTTGTTTTGGTGTTTTTTTGAACTTGGTATATTTTGGTTATTGGGAACTTGTGTTCTCGGAACAACTCTACAACTACTACACACCCCCCTCTGCTACTTTTAAGTATAAAATTCTAAGTCCACCTGTTTTGCCCCTTCGACCTTAGTGTCTTTGGGTGTTTTGGTGTTTGTCTTTTCTTTCATCACTACACTCAGCACATCATCTGGAGCCCACCGCGAGGGGGTAACAGGTTTTGACTTTGACTTTTTACAACTGTTTCAAAAGACCTGTTTAAGGTCAACACTTCAAAAAGATCTGTCTAAGATCAACTTTTCAAAATCTTATCTTTTTTTTTACTCTACCAAAATTCAGCGGAGTTCTTCTAGGCCCGCTACCCAAAAAGCTACAGACGCTTTCAAAGAAAGACAAGTAGCCAGAGCCAGAAAAGTCTCAGAGAGGAGAGTCAGACAGTACAGACAGAGTCATCCCGAAGTTGTTAATCTTTCTGCAAGTCATAACTTAGCAGTTGGATCATCTTCAAGTGCCAGTACCAGAGTTGAACCCCAGAGACAAGTTTCTGAGGGAAGTGATTTGGAGGAGCATATCTCTGATCAAGGAGAAGCTTTCACAAGTACCTTTCCAAGGCCTATAAAGCCTACCAGAATTGTTTCACAAAATTCTCATTTGAGAAACAAGTCCATTGACTACTCAGGACTTAGAGAGTTATTCAATTTAGAAAACTCTAGAGTGTCACATCTTGTTCCATTGAACTCCAGCATGTCTACCAATTCATTATCAAAGTTGCCACTTAGGGGATCAGGCAAAGGTCCAAAGTTCCCTGAGGATGCAAATGGTATTGAAGTACATGATTTCATAGAAGAAGTAGAAGAGTTGGTTGCAGATGTTCCTGCAATTAACACAGATCAGGAGAAGAAAGATGCCTTGTTGAGGTATCTGCCAGTCAGTATGAAGAGAATTTGGAGAGCTATCTCAGGCTATGATGCTGGTGATAGTTATGACAAGTTCAGGAAAAATATCCTGTCTAGTTATGACCACACTGAAATAGTATCAGTTAAAGGCCTTAAAGCAATGCTGAAGAAATATCTTCATGTCAGAGTGACAGATTTAGATAGGGTGTTGGATCTCAGAAGAGAGATAGGTCCATACATCAAGGGGTTGTTTGACTTAAAGAAAGTGTCAAACAGAGAGATGGTACAGATGTTGTTTGAGACCATTGATGAGGACTTTTCAGCCAGTGTCTGGAAGAAGTTGGCTAGGTCACAGTTGCAAAAAGCAACAACACCTAGTGCATCTGGACATGTTTGGTCTGTTGATGATCCAATTGGTCTAGGAGAGTTGTTAGAAGAACTTGAACTACAAGCAAGACTTAGTGATAGCAAGAACAGAGTTATGGGTCCGAAGTTTGGAAACCATTCTCATTCTAAGTCCAATGTTGAGCATGAAGTTAGAGTTAAAGAAGAACAGAGAGAAAGTGACTTAGCACAGTTGAAGGATGTGTTTGCACTTGTACAGAAAGAAGGTGAAAGAAGGCACAGAGAGATGTTGGACTCTATGATGAAAATGCATCAGGAGGTTCTAAGTCAGAAAGTGACTTCAAGTTATCAGCCAAGGTCCTACTCTAATAATATGGGTAGTTCTCAAGGTCATGGTAACCACTTTCAGGGAAAGAGCAGTAGAGAGATGGATAGTATGCCAGTGAGAGATATAAGCTGTTGGTTCTGTGGTGAAGCTGGACATTTGTCTGGAAGGTGTATGGTTAGACAGAAGTATCTTGATGAAGGAAAAATAATCCTGAAAGGTACCAATGTTTGCCTACCAAGTGGACAAGTTGTCTACTACACAGCAGGAAGAGATTGCCAAAAAGTCAAGTGGACCAAGCACTTAGGGACACTAAACAAAGCAATCTTTTCAGAGAGGTTTTATCAGAGGAGGACTTAGCAAGTACTTCATTAGAAGAGCTTGAGGCATATGTGGTGGCACTAAAAGAGAGAAAGAGGATGACAAGTCTTATACAACAGTTGAGACTTGGAGAGCTTGAAGATGATGATGAGCAAGAAGTTCAAGCAGTTAATGCAGTTCAAACAAGGGCTCAACGTGCAAGAACTTCTAACTCAGAAAATGCTGAAAGGCAGGGTTTTTAAAAAGTCCAATGAAGGAAAGCTCAGTAAAGCCAGAGGACTTTGACAAACCTGTGTCAAAAGCAGACCAGAGTGTTAGTTGGAGAGTCAGAAGAGAAAACGCTGAAAATAAAAATCCAGAAAATATAAAACACTTGGATAAAAATCAGGAAAATTTAAAAACTTCCAAAAACATTTCTATTTCCAATTCTATTTCCCCTTCAGGTTTCCGATCCCCTTCTCAGTCTCATTCTATTTATGATTCCAAATCTCCCAACTCAGTTTCTCGTTCTACTTCTATTTCTAATTCTAATAGTACTATTCCACTTTTATTTGATCAAAAGAAACAAGTTCATTGGGACAGATCTACTGATACCAGTGCTAAAGTTTCAAACAGTGTGCCAGTTGAAGTTCCCTATGTTGATGTCCCAGATGTTACTTATTCTCCAACTGCTGAAGAGAAGCAGAAGGATAAGTCAGTAGAGCACAGAGGTGTAAAGTGGAAGATGAAAGTTAAAGATCCTACTAAGGATCCAGATAAAGTTGAAGTTGATGACAGTACAGTGGATGATAGTAAAGTGGTGGAGTCTGAAATTTCTTTGAAGGGAAAAATAACTTCAAGGATTAAACTTGATCCAAAAAGTTTTAAAACTTCATTTGAAAATTCTGTCTTGGACCCAGTGTTACCTTTCTTGCCTGGTGAGGAAGAAGTTACTGAGTTTCCTACCAATCCTATGTCCATAGAAGAGTTGAGTACAGAGATTGATGTGTTTCTGTTAGCAGAAGAAGACAAAGTTGCAAAGTTGCCTAAAGGTGCAATCATTGTCAGTGACCCAGTGTTGCAGTACTATGAAAGTTTAGCTCCGGGTGAAGAACCTAAGCAGATTTTTGTAGCAAATGCTTCCGAGTCACTAAGATGTGTCTATCCTTTGATAAATGGCAGTCTTAAAATTGAGTCTTTGTATGATACAGGATCACAGATTGTTTCAATCTCAGAAGAGAAAGCAATGGAGGCAGGTTTAAGTTGGGATCCAGACATTGTGATCTATATGCAGTCAGCCAATAAGGGTGTGGAGAAGTCCTTAGGATTAGCTCGAAATGTAGCCTTTCTATTTGGAGACATTGTCTTGTATATGCAAGTACATGTTATTAGAAATCCCGCCTATGACTTGCTTTTGGGAAGTCCTTTTGATACACTTACAGAAAGTTGTGTCAGGACAACCAAGGATGGAAATAAAACTATTACCATTCATGATCCCAATACTCACCAGAGAGCTGTGGTACCTACTTATGCCAGAGGAAGAGGTCCAAAGATTTTAGAAAAGAAGACAGAACAGAAAAGAAAGAAAGACGAGGATTTTTGATTAACCTCAATGAATTGGTTGGTGAACAAGGAGAGGTTGCAGTGTTATTAGACTTAGATAAAAGAGGTGTACCAAGCTTTAAAACAGCTGGATATGTGCTTCCTCATACTAAGTTGAAGTTTGAGAAAGAAGAGATGAAAAATATCTATTTGTCTGCAGTGTTGAGTTCGGGTGAAATGAAAGAAGAGAGTGATAGCAAAGATATTCTAAGTTCATATTTGTGCAAGGTCTATGGTTCACCTTCAAAAGAAGCAGAACTGTATGCTACCACAGTACAAAATGTCTTGGAGAAAAATGCTACAGTAGAGTCTTGTCAGAAAAAGTTAGAGCAGAGTATTGGTGCATGGTCAAATAATATGTTGATGCAGTTGGATCAACTTGATCATAAAAAGGATCACTATACTCCACTTGGAGTTTTTGCTGGAAAGAAGTATAAGCCAGTTGCTTTAAAGACAAAACCTATAATTGGGGAATTGCCTGCAAAGTATAGAATTGAGAGGCATATTACTGGTGATCCGTTAGCTGATATGCCTAAGTTGAGCACAAACCCACCAGAGTTTGTTGCTACAGGAAGATATACACAAGAGAGGAAAGATATCATTGATAAAGTGCACTCTGAAAATTTCTTGTGGCAAGAAGAAAAGAAGTTGATGCATCATTTTATGATGGCACATGAAGCTGCTTTTGCTTGGTGTGATGAAGAAAGAGGAAGATTCAAAGAGGAATTCTTTCCACCAGTAGAGATGCAGGTAGTACCTCATACTCCATGGGTTGAAAAGAATATTCCAATCCCACCAGGAATCTTTGAAGAAGTCTGTAAAATACTTAAGAAAAAGATTGAGGCCGGAGTTTATGAACCCTCTAATGCATCTTATAGAAGCAGATGGTTCTGTGTATTAAAGAAAGATGGAAAGAGTTTGAGGCTTGTGCATAGTTTGGAACCACTTAATGCAGTGACTATACAGCATTCAGGTGTACCTCCAGCTACAGAAGAGTTAGCAGAAAGATTTAGTGGAAGATCCTGTGGTGCAACATTTGATATGTATGTGGGCTATGACAATAGAGATCTGGCAAAGGTTTCTAGAGACCCTACAACATTTCAAACACCTTTCGGACCTTTGAGATTAGTGAAGTTACCTATGGGTTGGACTAACTCAGTACCAATCTTTCATGATGATGTGAATTATGTTGAGAGAGATGAGATCCCGCAGTGGACTCAGCCATATATTGATGATGTACCAGTCAGAGGACCTGAGACCAGATATGAGTTACCAGGAGGAAGTTATAAAACTATTCCCGAAAACTCAGGAATCAGAAGATTTGTCTGGGAACATTTTCAAAATATAAACAGAATTGTACAGAGAATGAAGTATGCAGGAGGAACCTTTTCAGGTTTAAAGGCAGTTTTATGTGCATCAGAGTTCACAGTAGTTGGGCATTTGTGTACATATGAAGGTCGGAAAGTTGGCAAAGACAGAGCTTCAGTTATTACTAACTGGCCTGCTTGCAAGGATTTGACAGAAGTTAGAGGTTTCTTAGGAACAGCCGGACTAGTCAGAATGTTTATTAAGGATTATGCTGAAATAGCAGGACCTTTACAAAAGTTGACTAAGAAGGATGTTTCATTTGAATGGGGAAAAGAACAACAGGAAGCAATGGACGAGATTAAGGAGGCAGTAAAGAACAGTGGTGCTATTAGACCTTTGAAATACAAAAGTGATGAAGAAGTCATACTTAGTGTGGACACTTCATATATTGCTGTGGGCTTTTACATCTTCCAAAGGTCTATTATGCAAGATTTGGTTCAATCACTTTGAATGACAGAGAAGCCAAGTACTCTCAACCCAAAAGAGAACTTTATGGACTTTTTAGAGCCTTGAAAGCTAGTCATTATTGGTTGTTTGGAGTTAGAAATTTGAAAGTTGAGACAGATGCAAAGTATATCAAAGGCATGCTTCAGCATCCAGATATGATGCCAAATGCTACTATAAATAGGTGGATTGAGTCTATACTCATGTTCCACTTCAGGTTAGAGCATATTCCTGGCCATCTTATTGGATCTGATGGTTTGTCTAGAAGAAGAAGAAACAAAGGAGATGAAGTGTATGAGACACCAGAGGAAGGCATTCCAGATGAGCCTTATGCAATTAAGGAGTTTATGGATAGCATTGATACTCGAGGTGGCTTCATGCAAGTAATAGAAGAGGAGATTCCTTATTGGAATACTTTGAGTGGAGAGATAGCTGAGACAGAGAATTGCTTTATTAAAGATCTCAGAGAAGTAGTAAAGCAAGAAAGAGCATTGAGAAAGTCAGCTGAATTTCAACAGATGTTGAATAGCAGTACTGAATCCCTGCTTGATCCTGCTGAAGTTCCAGCAAAGATTGAGGACTCAGAGTATGATGAGAGACATAGATCTAAAAATGCTATGATCACTGATAGAACCATTGAAGAAGTCCATATTTGGCTATCTGATACAAGTCAGAGACCAAAGGGTTATTCAAGTGATATCAGGTTTAAAAATTTCATGCGCATTGCTAGAAACTATTTCTTAAGAGATGGAAAGTTGTATAAGAAAAGTATAGATGGAAAGCACCTTCTTGTAGTCTCTAAAGAAAAGAGAACTCACATGATGAAGGCTGCTCATGATAGTTTGGGTCACAAAATGTTTTATGCAACTAAGTCTTTACTTGGCAAAAGATTTTGGTGGCCAGAGTTAGAAAAAGATGTGTATGAGTTTGTGAGGACTTGTAATATTTGTCAGTCAAGACAGAAGGTGAAAGTTAAAATTCCACCAACTGTTACTCGGACTCCATCAATATTTCAAGTCATGCATATGGATACTATGATGATGCCATCATCTAATGGTTGCAAATACATAGTCCATGGCAGATGTGCATTAACAGGCTGGATGGAAGGAAGGCCTTTGCGCAAGGAGACAGGAGGAACTATTGGACAATGGCTTTGGGAAGAAATTCTCTGTAGATGGGGAAGTCTCTCAGTAATTGTCACAGATAATGGTTCAACCTTTGTAGCAGCAATGGAGTGGTTGAAAGAGAAATATGACATTGAGCATATAAGAATCTCACCATATAACTCTCAAGCAAATGGCATAGTTGAGAGAGCACATTATGATGTCAGAACAAGTCTACTCAAGGCAGCTGAAGGAGATGAAAACAGATGGTTCTTTGTCTTTCCTTTAGTTATGTGGGCAGACCGCTGTAGTATCAGAAAGAGACTTGGTTGTTCACCATATTTTGCAGTGACAGGTGCCCACCCAGTGTTACCCTTTGATATTATCGAAGCTACTTGGCTAGTAGATTGGCCAGACAGAGTAGTATCAACAGAGGAACTTATTGGAATAAGAGCACTTGCACTTGCTAAACATGCAGAACATGTAGTAGAGTTGAGAGAAAGAGTGTCTCTTGAGAAAAGACAGAGAGCACTTAAGTTTGAGAAAGAACATCTAGCTACAATTAAAGACTATAACTTCAAACCTGGAGATTTAGTCCTTGCTAGAAATACAAGAGTAGAAAAGTCTGTTGGCAGTAAAGGCAAACCTCGTTACTTGGGTCCCATGATTGTGATCAGGAGAACTAAAGGAGGAAGCTATATACTTGCTGAGATGGATGGATCAGTATTTCAGAATAAAGTTGGAGCATTTAGAGTGATACCATACTTTGCAAGAAAAAGAATAAAGTTGCCTGATAATATTCATGAACTTATTCACTTGTCTGAAGAAGGTTTACTCAAGATAGAAAATTCAGTGGATGAAGAAGAATTTTCAAGTCAGAAGGATCATGCACAAGCTGATATCAGTCATATTATAAAGGCAGATAGATCAGTGTATGATGAGAATAAGTGGAAACAGCAGCGAGAGTTAGACTATGGATGATTAGAAAGCTATAGTAGAAGCTTCTAGTGTGGAGAGAGAGAAAGAGAGAATATCTCTCTAACACAAGCATGGTGCAGTTCAGAAGTGGAGTGTTGAACAAAGCAAGTTTTTGCAAAAAACTTAGATATGGAGACAGTGCAGTAGACAAGTTGAGATGAATAGAAAAGATGAGACTTAGCCAGGGCTTATGCCTAAGCCTTTATACCCAGATGCCCAGACAGAGATGTCAGAGATAGTAGCAAAGAGGGACTCTGAGATGAAAATTCTCAAGTCCAGAATCACCCTAGAATGATGGGTGTCACCCAGAACAAAGAGCAGAAGGAGATGAGAGTGACATTTTTGTAACCCTGATGCTGTTGGTTCAAAAAACAAAGTCCCCGAACTTAGACCAGAAAATGACAAGTACCCCAAAGTGTTACCCATTTTACCAGTTGACTGGGACAGTCAATATTTTAGTGTGGGGGGGATGATATGACCGAGGTCATCCATATCCTTTTTGAGCAAAATGCTCCTTGTCGAGACAATATAAGTCTATAAAATGTATTACTATTACCATTAAAAGTGTCTAAACAGGTGCGACGGCGTTTACCTCAGTATTAAAAATCACCTGTCACTCCATTGAATTCTATCTTGTTATGGTAGTTGAAGTCGCCGTTGAAGGGTCTGTGACAGTTCCATATTTCGGATATGTCTGAAACAGACTAAAAGCAAAGGCCGAAATGTTTATTATGACATTCCATTCTAAAGCTGTGGAACCAGTGCAGGACTAGTCCTAAATTGGTATAGTTTGTAGTTACCTTTTTGGGATCACTCAGAATGTATATAAGGAGGACAAAAGCAAGGGAAAAGGACAAGCAGTGGATTGCCCCTTCTCGCTACCAGTGTTAAGGACTTTCTATTTGGCTTCGGTGCAGTTGTAACAGTCCAGTTGGTGTTTGGTGTCAGTCTCAGAACAGTTCGGTGTTTACCTATAACTTTTGTTTTGTGTTTTGATTTTGTGTTTGTTTTGGTGTTTTTGAACTTGGTATATTTTGGTTATTGGGAACTTGTGTTCTCGGAACAACTCTACAACTACTACACACCCCCTCTGCTACTTTTAAGTATAAAATTCTAAGTCCACCTGTTTTGCCCCTTCGACCTTAGTGTCTTTGGGTGTTTTGGTGTTTGTCTTTTCTTTCATCACTACACTCAGCACATCAACTCACAGTAAGATAGGCGGGGATCTATTGATGATGTCAGCCAATTCTGGAGATTAGGCAAAGAGGGGAGTTACCACTAGAAGACTTCTGCATAGTATATAATATATATCAAAGTTGACTAATACTCTCTTTTTTTGTACCGCTAGCACTCACTGCCTGGTAGATCCAAGGAAGGGATAATTAATTGGGTCTTGGTGTTAGAGTTTATGAAAGATGAGAGCAAAATAGGACTAAGTGCACACAGCACTATAGAGCTGATCACACAGATCAGGAGGAGGTAAAACCGCTACTAGCATTACCAGTAAGTAGCTAGCCTTTGTTGGAATATACAAAAATAGCATTTCACGAGAATAAACCAGATAACACAAATATAGGATACAAAGGTATATTTAGCTATACAACTCCACATACATTCACAGAGTATCCACATACATTCCCAGAGTATCCACATACATTCACAGAGTATCTACATACATTCCCAGAGTATCCACATACCTACACAGTATATAAGCTGTAGTTTATACGGATGTATCTTCATCCGATTGTCCCTTGTCTACTTTCCTTCAGCATGTAGAGGACAAACGGAATTATCACCTTCTTTGCTCATTGTCTAAAGAGTGACCCATATCTCCAATCCTAAACCTCTATTTTTATTTCCAACAGCCTTTATATACAAGTCCACAGCTATAAGTACATATCAAGTAAGTGGATACCATGAGAACTAGAGTGGATACTGTGAGTAAACAAATAGATAGCAAGAGAACTGATATATCTTTTATAGATAGATGAAAGTGGCAGTGAATGGAAACAATGAGAAAGCAAACCAACTATAGTACAACTAAAGATAAACTGTTCCATAGATAGTACACTACTGCTAAAGATAAACTGTTCCATAGATAGTAGAGTAAACGTACTTAAAATATTCCAACACTCCCCTTCAAACCTTTGCTAGTCCCACAGTAGATGCTGCGAAGTGTTTGGCCTTCAAAGAAGTTAAGGCTTTGGTGAATATGTCCGCTGTCATATCTTCGGTAGGACAATAAGTGAGCCTAATTTCACCTTCTTCAATGACATAGCGTATGAAATGATATCGGATATCAATGTGTTTGGTCCTGGCATGGAACCGATCATCTTTGGCTAAGGCAATAGTAGATTGATTGTCGGATAAAATAGAGACATCAGCAAGTTCACAGCCATGTGATTGGTATGCCGACATGCGCCTCATACCCAATCATACACTCGGGACCCTGTATGTCGGGCGAGGGGGCATGCGTAAAAGTTATACCCGAAAATACGCGTATCATACCAAGGTATGATGGGGTATGATGGGCTCAAAAGGCTCATTATACCGCGACATACCACTTTATACTCGGACCATACAGGCTTCATACAGATCCAATATGAATCATATACCCTGCACAGGGTGTTTCTACGCTTCCATTGCGGTCCACAAATTTTTTAAAAGCGCA
Source organism: Collybiopsis confluens (assembly GCA_013368555.1). Taxonomy (NCBI): domain Eukaryota; kingdom Fungi; phylum Basidiomycota; class Agaricomycetes; order Agaricales; family Omphalotaceae; genus Collybiopsis; species Collybiopsis confluens. The sequence goes on along the minus strand of JAACJN010000123.1, from coordinate 55,581 downwards.
AAACAATTGATATTATGAGCTACATACGATGCAAGTGATCTTTACTAGTCAATTATACATATATCCCTCCAACATCCCTGCCCTTTGCCCTCAGATGATAGTATAGAAAACGTACAATGAGTTAAAAGAAAATGGGGTGGATTTTGGAGCCGGGTGGTGTGGAAGACAATGGAGGAGAAAGGGTCAATGGGTGGGGGCGACATAGCTGGTACAACAACGTGAGCACCGAGAACATTCTATCACAAAATGATAACTCACAGAGAAGGTTGACAGTCAATGCAAATAATTCAAGGGTTCTGATAGGCAAAGATCGACTATGAGTGAGACTGAACAGCAAGTTTAAGAGAACACACACCAAGAAATCACGACAGGCAGCCCATAATGAACTTGAAGAATGCTGGCGGAAGGTCGTGATGAGGAAAAGAGCGAGGGCGAGAACCCCAAAAAAAAAAAAAACTTTCAATGAAGCCACAGCACAGCATCAACTGTACAGTCTTTTCCCAGGACAGTCTTTTCCCAGGCTCTATGGCTCTATGACAGGGCGCCGATTAGCAAAAATTTTGTCAAGTCTTTGCGGCGCACTGCCAAAGCCCACGTTTGCTTCCCACTTCTGTGTCTCTTCTGTGTTCTCGTGCTTTCCTGCAGAGGAAATAAGATTGGCTTAATTAAATGTAGAGTACAAGATTAAGTGAGGAAAGGCCCAGGTTTTACCACTGCCAGTGGACTTAACTTTGCGATGGAATTTTGTATGCTGGGACCATAGAGATGTGCATGAGTGTGTATGATGGGAGTATGACTCCGGTATGACTCCGGTATGCTCTTTCGGGGCCCCGACAGTGTATGCACGTGTATGATTAGTGTCTGATCCGGTGTAACGGAAATACCATCACGCCCATCATACCTAAATTTGCTGATGGATGGGTTCATTGATGGAACCAAATATCTCCGAAAGAAAATTCTTGAACCACTGTATGGCCTCTTTTGCTGCATGTGTGAGAGCAACATACTCTGCCTCTGTGGTGGATAACGAAATAGTGTCCTGCCTTTTGAATGACCATGAAACTTCTCCTCCATTGAGCATAAACACATATCCGGATATTGCATGTCTGTCTTCATGAGACATTCCATCCGCATCTGTGTAACCTGTAATTTGTTCCCTACTTCCTCCAAAATTAAGCCAAAAGTCTCTTGTACTAGACTTTAAATAGGCATATACTCACTTCAAAGCATCCCAATGAGGGATTCCTGGATTCCTGGAGAATCTAGCAAGAATAGAGACTGTATATGTGATGTCGGGTCTGGTACCAATGGAAAGATATTGTAAAGCACCAAGTGCTTCCAAGTAAGGCTTGTCTCACATAAATGCAATTTCATCAACTGTCTTTGGCTCTTGATCCTTGGTGAGGTGAACATGAGGATCAAAAGGAATAGAGAGAGGTTTGATATCAGAAAATCCATATTTGGATAGAATTGTGTCAATGTAGGATTGTTGGGATAGATGGATAGATTTGGAGTGGAGAGATCGACGAATCTCAATCCCAAGTAACCAATGAATAGGTCCTGTATCTGTAACCTCTATAATTCCCTTGATTGATGCTTTCAGGTGCTTCATAATGTGACCAATGTCATATCATCAACATGAATGAAAATGACACTAAAGGGATCAGTGTGATGGAAGACTGCATGATCAAAATCAGACCTCTTGAATCCTACTTGGGTCATGATTTCCCTGAATTGCATGTACAATCTTCTTCCAGCCTGTTTAGGTCCGTATAGGGCAAGTTTGAGCCTAAGGACTTGTCCTGGTTTGACACCTATATCAATTCCTGGTGGTGCTCGCATATAGATATTTTCATTTTTATCCAACTTTCCATAAAGATAGGCTGATTTCACATCCATTTGGTGAATAACCATATTCCGTTCTGCTGCTATACTGAGGATAGCACGAGCAGATGCCAATTTTGCAACAGATGCAAAAGTTTTGTCTGGGAAATAATCAACATCAGGGATTTGATTGTAGCCGCGTACCACTAGTCTGGATCTATGACTTGTGATGTGTCCTTTTTCATCCTTTTTAGTACAATAGACCCATTTTGATGTTAAGATGTTGGCATCAGATGGTGGAGTTACAATGATGTAAGTTCCACGCTATTGTGGAGCCGTGAGATTTCCTCTTCCATGGCTTCATATCATTTATTCCAGTCAGGTTGTCGCATAGCTTCTGCAACTGATAGAGGATCAGATATAACTTCTGATATTACTTGGCCTAAGGATGCTGTGAGGTGACGGAGTTCCATGTTTCCTTCTCCTGCACCTTCAATAATATCTTGCACCTTCTTGGATGGTTTTCTTGTTCTTTTACCAGTGACTATATCTGGGTCAATTGGTTCTGCAATCTCCTCGGGGATGGGAATAACAGGTTGTTCCGACTTGATGATAGATTTTTCCAAATTTCCTAAGTTTCCATCCTTCCCTTCAACGAGTTGGATCTGCCTGTTGACTCTAGAGAAAACAACATTTCTCTCAGGGGTTACTGTCCTACGCTGTGGCCAATAAATCATATGTCCATTTGTTTCTTCATCAATACCAATCCATTGTCCTTCTTGTGCTTGTTCATCAAATTTTCCGGGACTAACCTCTTTCTTGACATAGACTATAGTTCCAAAAATATGAAAGTTAGAAATATTGGGCTTTTTACCAAACCGTTTTTTGTAAGGTGTTGCCATTCCTATAGCCTTCTTTGGAGTCCTATTCCAAATATAGACTGTGTAGCGCATCATAAATCCCCATCACCATTTTGGCAATCCAGATGAAATCATAGTACTTCTTACTCCATTGAGTAAGGTCCTGTGAGCTCTTTCGGCAATTCCATTGTGTTCCGGTGTGTCATGAACTGTTAATTGTTGTTTGGTTCCCATTCTTTCCAGATATTCCATGAACTCGTTGCTGAGAAATTCTCCTCCTCGGTCAGAGTGAAGAATTTTGACTGTGATGCTATACTGGGTTTGTAAAGTTGTTTGGAGTATAACGTACTGAGAGAATGCTTCATCCTTGCTTTTCAATAATGCTTCCTCCAGCCAAATTGTTGCTTTGTCAACAATAGTTAGAGCATAAGAACAGTGGTTAACTGTCTTCACTGCTGCAGGTCCCCAAACATCCATATGAAAAATGTCACCATATTTTTCAGCTCTTGGAGTGGTGCGGATTTTGGCAATAGGAAATCTGGTAGCCTTTGCCAATAAACAAGTGTGGCACTCTGGTTCTTCCATCTGGTTAGGATCTAATTTGATTCTACCAACCTGGTTGTTGTTGAACATATGTTTGACATAAACATAGTTCTGGTGGCCTAGAATGCAATGAGCTTCCCCTTCCTCTTTGAAATCCTCCTCTGCTACGAGTATTACCAGCATAATTTGCTGATTCAGATTTGTGACCATGTCCATGGTGCTTCTTTGTTGTATGACAGATTCTGCTTGTATAGTCGAAATCAATTCTGATGACTTTAATGTTCTGTCAGATTTGGAGTATACAATGATCAAAGCATTGATTGTTGGCTTGAAAGTATCAGGGACTGAGGCTGTGATGGTGTTAACAAACATCTCATCAGGAATGGATATACCACGCTTGTCAAGGCTGTCCCTGACATCCAACATTTCATCCAGATGTTCATTGACCTTTGATGGGTTATAACAGCGCATGGTATGGAGTTGTCTCTGCAGATGAGATTTGGTAAGTGCATTTTTGGACTCAAAATCTTCAATGAGGTTTGTCCAAAGTCTTGAGCTGCTGTCATGGTTTTTATACCTTTGGAATATTTCATCTGATAATCTGCCTATAATTGCATTGAGGAGATCACTGTCTTGTTCTTTCTCCTCCTCTGTCCCAGCTCGTAGAATAATTTCATCATCATTACTTTCTGATGCTGATCCAATCTGTGGATTCCAAAACAAATATTTGTCATGTTTGATTGTTTTGGCTGCCCTTTTAACTCGGGCTTTCCATGTATCCCAATTTGAACTATCCTTTTTAAGGATTGTTACCTTGTCAAAAGCTTTAATTACCTTTGACATATTGTTGTCGTCACTGTCAGAGTCTTGATCTGGATCAGTTGGATTGTCTGGATTGTCTGGATCCTCGAGATCTTCTGGATCTTCTGGATCTTCTGGTTTTGGAAGGTTAGGTGGCTCTGCAGATGAGCTAGAATTAGGAGCTGGATCTGGTTCAGGTTCTTCTTCAGGTTCCTGCTTTGGATGTGGAGTGGGATCAGGTGTAGAAAGCAAAGGCTGAGCAGGGGATGATGTAGATGCAGATGCTGATGTTGATGCTGTCCTCTTTATAGAAGTAGAGGCTGTGGATGATCTTTGTGGTATCAGCTGCTGTCAAGGTGGATCAGAGATGTGCTGCTGATGGGTAATAATAGCCTGCTCCTGGGATTTGTTAGCTGGTTTACCACAAACACCTACTGCAACAGATTTCAAATCGTATCTGTTAGGACAAGGCTGTTCTTCACAAGGTTCCCACTTTTCTGCTTCAGAATGAGGTTGGTAACTGTCTTTGATATCCTTTGTGTCAAATGTATGTGTTTTGAAAGCACACTGTAATTGTAAGTTTGTGAGTAATGTCCGAAGAACTTGGTTTCCGTGACATATAACAGAAATATCACCGTAATATTCTTCTGTAGGTATGGGCTTTATGGGGGGCCCATAACCTGTTAGAGTTTATAAAAGATGAGAGCGAAATAGGACTATAGAGCTGATCACACAGATCAGGAGGAGGTAAAACCGCTACTAGCATTACCAGTAAGTAGCTAGCCTTTATATACAAGTCCACAGCTATAAGTACATATCAAGTAAGTGGATACCATGAGAACTAGAGTGGATACTGTGAGTAAACAAATAGATAGCAAGAAAACTGATATATCTTTTATCAATAGATGAAAGTGGCAGTGAATGGAAACAATGAGAAAGCAAACGAACTATAGTACAACTACAGATAAACTGTTCCATAGATAGTAGAGTAAATGTACTTGAAATATTCCAACACTCGGCAGATAATCAACCAAAAGTATATACTGTATACAACCGTGACCAATTGAATAATACTGATAAGCCTAAGTATTGAAAGGCAATCTTATGAGAACTGGTTGAGTCCACTTGAAGTCTCATAAGATTATTTACACAAAGAATCCAACCTGTGTTATTAAGTTTGTGTCATGAAGATTGGAAAAAACTGACATAATGTGCACCCAGCAGGAATGTTAGAAACTTTTTGTCATCAGAGTAAGTTTGGTAGTATGCTGAGGCTTGAGCAATGGTGACACCCCATAATCTGTGATTTATTACGCCACCTACCAATGAGAAATGGAGTGAAACCAACAACTGACTCAGGCGCAACTGTCTGAGACGCAGACATGATCCAAATGGGCGCAAACAGGAATTGTATGATTACGAGTCCGGAAGAATGAAATGATGGAGGGATCGTCTTTACCCGGCATAGCGTGGGAATAATCTTTCCATCTATATCCACTTTTTTCGCCTTATTTGGACGAGTCACGCCTGTTACTGTTCGCACTTCGTCACGCTCGTGCTGTGACTCCCCGTGTCTCTGGTTCTGAACACACCGAGTACGTACACGTATGCAACTGTCCGCCACAACCACTTCCGCACTTAAAGCAACGCGAATCACATCGTCCTTCTTTCGCTAGCGTCTGTTCTTTGGCAGAATATAAGTAAATAAAAAAATATATATAATATCAGCGATTCCCCAGTACCACCCGGCGACACAGCAAAAAATCTGGTCCAACACAATGTCTCCCACCGTTTCCGAGTTTCCTTCCCACGCTGCCGCCCCTGACCCGTCCGACCTTTGGTCTAAACTCTTGTGAGTATTCATCCCTCCTCCCGCCATTTCCATTCCTCAACGCCGTGCTATTGTATACAGAACGGCGGTTATTTGGAGCTGGAAGGCAATGTCGCGGAAATTGATTTGTCTCGTTGCGGACAATCAATACCCACCTCTGTAATTTATGCTATTCTTGTTTGAGTCGATGAGGGGAGGGGTGAGATCAGGTATAATTTCAAGGAGGGGGGCACAATCGTTATATTTATAGTTGAGATCCTCATTGAACATTGGAAGAAATTTTTCATTTAAATTAATCAACTTAGTCTACGTGCGCGCCATTGATAAAAAACACACGTGGGCAATTCAAAAGGTGGATACGCATCATCCGTGTCATCGACGTCCACGACCAATCCAGGGATAGTTCTCGGCGTCTGGAGTCGAACAGCGTGCTCTTTCAGGTTGGAATTCACGCCGCTCAAAAACTGTGGGTCAATGCAAGTGAGGGCAAGCTCTTCTAGGACGTACAATTGGAACGTCCAGAGTTTACGAGGGGCGGAAGGGAATACAAAGAGTCAAACGGTGAGGATCCCTGCGTCATGGCAAACACACAAGGGTGAATCCTTTCCGGAGAAATACGTCAACCTCATCACCCAGAGATTAGTTCATGGCGTCAAAGCAACTGTGCTGGATTTGAGACACTAGAAGCGGTTGATATTTGGGTGTCAACGGCGGAAACGGATGCCAATTACTTTATACCTGTATACTTCTACTTAACAACTTGGACTCCTTATCAATTTTCGGACATTTTCGGACTCGTCATGCCACGCGCCTCGCCGCGATGGCCACCCCCTCACGTCAACTTTTAATCCAAGGCTCTTGTATAAATAAAATCATGCCGGCAGAGGGTTAGAGCGTCTTCTTATCAATGAATCAATCTCTATGACTCTATATGGGTCTGATGTTCACTGAATGTTTGTCAATAATGGTTGTTTTTGCTTACACTTAGGCATTCAGAAGCTTACATTTTTTTTGGAACTTTAATTGGCCAAATGAGGTGGAAAAAAATACATGGTAACGGTTCTTTCTCATACTATGCCAAACTTGCACCATTTTCAGAAAATTTAGATTGCGCTTCTGTTCTAAGCTTACAAATTTAAGCCCCAGTCTCCTTTGACTTTAAACACATTGGATGGCTCTAGAGCTTTAGATGCAGCTTCTGTTGGAACTTGTCAATACATTTTGCTATGCTTAGCTTGAACTGACTATACTGGATTTGTTATATTAGTATCACAATAGTCAAGTCAACAGGAGGAAATTGAAGGGCCATTTTCAACCACCTACCTGTAGCATCCATCATTACCTAATTCAAGAATTTCCTCAAGGTGTTGGAATATTCAAAGTACGTTTACTATACTATCTATGGAACTCTTTATCTTTAGCTGTACTATACTTGTCCACTTTCGAGTCATTGTCTCCACTTGTCTCCACTCTCATCTATCCAGAGTTGGCTCTTACTCTCCACCTATACTCTCACAGTAGCCACTTACAGTTCCCCTTTGTGTCCACTCTACTTCACATGATATCCACTTGCCTTGTATGTACTTATATCTTGGACTTGTATATAAGCTCCAGCTACTTACTAGTAATGCTAGTGGTGATTGCTCCCTCCTGATCTGTGTGATCAGTCTACTATAGTGCTTGGTGCACTCTGCTCTATCATCCTCTATTCCTTATACTCTAACACAGGGCATCCCAGCTGTTGTACATCCTACAATGTAAGACACTTAATGTTATAGAGGGATCACAGACTGCCAGTATGCTTTAAAGTTCACTGATATTTGTTTTGGCAGGGCATTTTGTGTGAGTGTTTAGGCTTCAACTGTTTCTGACATTGGTGTTTTTTGAACTATCAATCTCTACAATCAATTATTTAGATTGAGAATGCCTTTGGAGTATGTATGACTACACTACTCTGAAGTCACTTCCATACAGCTAATTTGAGTACAACGTAGACTATCATCATATTTATTGTGCAGCTATCATTTGCCACGCATATCAAAAGGCGTAAGTAAAATGTTTATCATACATAAATCTCTCAAACTTAAAAACCATCAGAAAACTGCATTGCTGCAATAGCAATTGTATATTTCATTTTACTAGCTTTCCTTCAATAAACTAACTGTACAATTAAGATCTTTTTGGCAATGTCAGCAGTAGATAGTTATTGGCTTGTTATCTCTCTAAACACCGTGGTCCGTACTCGTGTATATTTACTCAGCATTGGGATTGGGTAAGAATATAGTATGTAGGTTTCATATCTCAATCTCTGACTTCTTTTCCTTTAGCCATGTCAGCAAAGATGTAATTGTTTTCTTCACTTATTGTAAAATTAGAGCTATAAATTGAATATGTTCTATTTTTGAGATTCCATGTTGAATTTGATTCTGCGGGCCAAAATCCAATCAAAGGACAGTTCTCTCCCTCCAATTTTAATCTATTAGTATTAATTTATGTGCTAGGTTCTCATTGGATCATGCCAAATTATTTCATCAACGGCCACACTGATTATTTCGGTTATTTCTAGAAGCGGGAACACAAAGATTCAATATAATGTCTCAAGCAGGTATGTAACAGTTTGTCAAATGTAATCTAATCAGGCTATATGCCAAATATGAAATATCCAATAGCACAGTGCTCGATTCAATGTGGTATGACCGCATACTTGAAATATGCATTGTAAAGCGTTTTGGTGGATTTGCTACTCAATTTTCCTACTTTTGTATGGTAAGCTCCCACATGCGGATAACTAGTACTCTGCCAATTATAATAAAACCCTATAGATTATGATTTCTCCACAACATTGGTATTGGATCCCATGTCAAATTGTTGCCCATAGAGGTAAAGACAAGTCTAATCAATGTAAAAATATTCTTTTGATTTGCATCCCTTTCAGTATTTTCTTTAGGACTTTTCACTTAACAGTAGGTCCATTACTTAAAGATAATGAGAATTACGGTCAGGACTCAGCACTGGCCCCCTTTCAAGTTTCACCCATCACAGTCCGGTGAAACTTGGAAGAATGAAAGTTGATAAGCCAAAAAAAATATGGTTATTTAAATTACCAACGTCAGATACGACCATAACCGTATCACGGTACAGTATTCAGAATATAGTAGTGGCTAAGACTTCTCCTAACATCACCCAGCTCGGCTCAGAAGCGTGTTGGACTGCTCTTGAAGCGTACAGCACGCCGACCACTCTGGAATAGAGTAGTGATCACATTGCTGTTCAGCACTGTGCTGAATGATTGATTGGGTCATGGTGCAGCACTACAAAGGTGAGCTCCAGGAAAGATTATTCTTTGGACTCCTGGAGAGCAGCCAACCGGCCGGCGGAATCATTTTCATGTTATCAATTCTTACTACGCAGGCATTGGGAACTATTCAAGTAGTAATATTGTGGATAGTGCAATGGTACGAGCAGCGGCTATCTCCAAGTCTCCTCATGAACTAATCATCTATAATCTTTCTCAGGTTCTATTTCATCAGAATATACACCTGTGAGTCATTTTTGAATTCTACCTTAAGATGCTTCTGTAAACTCTTGCAAAGTTTCAAAAAAAACTCTTGTGCATTCAAAAACTGCAAACCTTATACGTGTGAGGACTTTTTCAGGGAACTTTTTGTGGTTTACTTGATTTAAAACTAAATATCATACTAGTATATTTTTATCACAGAAAGGCTTCTGTTTGTGGGAATGGGTCTTTTCTTTGCAAGATGTAAGGGCATTTGTTTTTTTTGACCTCTTGCAGAGTTTTTAAATTCCTGTACAATAAAGTCAGCTGTGTATCGTTTCTCAAGCTGTGAGCTCCATTCGGATGGTTTTGGATAGGTATCAACATTTCTGAAGAGACTCTGCAGACTCAACATGCGAAAACATCTCCGAGAGGAAATGGATCAGACTATTACACTTGAACCTCTCAGTACAATGACGTTCAAGCCGACCACAGATTCCCAGACTAACCTGACGGCGCCAGCATCTTCCCTCGTTTTTTTTTTGGACCGGCTCAGAACTTCAAGTCAGTAGCTGATTAGTATACCTTGCTGATATATTAGTGGTTTAAGACTAACCCTCAGGCTAACATTACTTGCCCAGCTTGCTCCGGCGGCCTCTTCATTGTCAAGTCAACCTAGAAGCTACTGAGAGATTTAGCCTATCTCTTACAGTCTGCCTATTTTCATGAATTCTAACATGAGGGAGGGCGCATGCGACTGTTCCATAAATTAAAACCACGTGGGCGTATACGGCGTTCTTCTTTCTTCTGCCATCATCATTGTTTCGTTTCTCCTCTCCGCAAGATAGGATCATACAACTTTCCACAGACACTTAACGCTATCAACTCTTTTTGTCCCTCCCAACCTCCAACGACCAAGTGTAGGTATCATTTGTGGATCCGGATCCGGATTGAGTGGCTTGGCGGGTTTGCTGAGAGATAATGTTACGGTGGAATATAAGGATATACCTGGGTTTGCGAAGAGTACAGGTGCGTGCGTTCAGAGAAAAAAACTCTGTTTTTTTTTGGTTTTAATTATTGAATGATTTTGTGTGTGCAGTCCCGGGACATAAAAGCGCCTTGGCTTTTGGGTTTATGGGCTCTGGAAGTCGAGTTCCGGTCGTTGCGATGCTTGGGAGGGTCAGTCATCGGCTTAATTTATACCCCTGGTAGGTACGTACCTAACTGGTTTGCAGTCAATTAGTTTCATTCGTATGAAGGTCACCCTCTGTCCTCTGTCATTTATCCCGTACGTCTTATAGCGAGAATGGGCGTGGAACACGTTGTCAGTGCGTTTCTTCCAATTTATTTTTCATTTTTTATTTTTTTATCTAGCGCTATAATCTCTCTCTCTTTGGATAGTTACCAACGCAGCTGGCGCACTCAATCCTTCTCTGGATGTCGGAACAAGTGTGTCTCTCTCTCTTTCTCTCATATTGAACCAGCCTCATTTCGCCCAACTGAATGAATCATCATTCTATCCATAGTCGTCATCGTCCAAGATCACGTAGCTCTTCCAAACCTAACAGGACTGAATCCTCTCCTCGGTCCTCAGTTGTTGACAGAGCCTGAACATGAACGTGTATACCCCCGCTTCCTTCCACTCTCTGACGCCTACTCGTGTTCTCTCCGAAAACTGGTTTTCCACGCGGCACATGGCCTATCTCTTCCTTCGAATACGTTAGGTGAAGGAACGTACACGTAGGTGAGTGGCCCGCCGTACGAGACTCCGGCGGAGGGAAAATTCCTTCGTGCAGCTGGAGCCAATGTGGTGGGATGAGTACGGTTCCGGAGGTTATGGTTGCGAAAGAGGAAGGGATGGAGGTGTTGGTGTTGAGTCTTGTGACAAATAAGGTGGCTGTTCTAGGAGGGTATGAGAGTGTTAGAGAGGAAGTCGAAGCTGAGGTAAGGATCAATCCATTTCCCGCCCTTTACTTTTTTTTCTTTTCTTCGTTTGGTTAGAAGAGATTTTTGGATATAAATCCGTTTTGACCTGGTTTATTTTTTTATTTTTTTAGGTCTCGGGAAAGTCTATGCCGGCTGTTGTTGATGAGACGGTATCGCATGAGGAGGTTTTGGCTATTGGGAGTTTGAAAGGAGATGTTATGAAGATGTTGGTTGAGACGGTGGTGATTTGCTTTGACGCGAGTTTTTCTTTTTTGTTTTTTTTTGTTTTGTTTTTTTTATTTTCTTTCTCGTATGAAGCGGGAGGTGGTGATGGAGGTAGTGACTTCTTTTTCCTCATTCTCCTGGAAACAAACATGATGATCGTGTAAACCAGAGTTGCTTGGTGCAACGGAAGACACATGTGTGCTGTGATCAGCATCAAGTTCTCTCTGACCATCTTCTGACACTGTCAAAGCTTCGAGCCTTCAACGCTGAAGTTATAAAGCATGCAAGTAAAAGCTAGCCAAGACAAAAATACTGACGCTGATGCCTCACAAGCATTTGCTTGTCACCAATCATTTGTTAATCTACACTTTTTTTGTCTACCTGTACCAGGTTCATGTTTCCTTTGTGGTCCATAAAAAACTCCCCAGAGTCAATTTTTTGATCGAATACCTCTGTAGAGTATGCTCTATTTATCCTTGCTACATTCCTTGGGGACTGGTCACTGAAAGCTGTGATAAATAATATGGCCGTTTGTAGCCGCCTCCTATAAAAAACAAAAAAATTTGGTCAATCACACCACCAAGCCCTGAACGCGGGACAACAACAACTGGTGGAATTATATGAATAATTTGGGTGCAGCTACTAGTGGTACTCATACAGGTGAGAAGTTGAGAAGAGTCTATGAGATAAGTTCCAAGTTCAAAAAAAGAGATCAGCGGTAATTTGTTCTGAATTTGGTGATTGGCTGTGGAAAACAGAAAGAAAGTTGGTCAGAAATTATAGGAACAGAAAGGATGAAAATGAAAATGGAGACACACCTTGGATAATTTTTGTATGAGCTGCCGGATATGATGTTTTGTTGTGTGGGGCATAGGAGGCAAGGTGAAGCTTGTCTCAAACTCAGACTCAGCATTAGTGATGATTGATGCACTGGGTTGAGTGTAACAAGAGGTCCAATTGGGCCCATGAGCAGTAAAGGTGCCCCAGTCTAAAATTGCCGGATCATATTCCTGAGATATGACACAGCATAGGGGCGGAATACTGAGGACAGAACAATATTCAGGAGGGATCCACAGGACAAGGGATCCATTGGTGGGGTCAACAAGCCATCCATTTTGTTGCAATTCCAGCATGGGAAAATATTTGGAAATGGCAGATGGTGTGGATGTGAGTGGATGTAATATTATGTGGCTGGCTGCAGATGTAACCTCATCTGTATGACTTTGGAGTGGCTTCCCTACAGCAATACCACTGTCTGCATTCCATATGCGTACTGTGGTGTCCCAAGATCCAGAGACAATCCTGGTTCCATCTGGAGAAAATGCAACAGAGCGAACCCAGTTTGTATGCCCTTGGAGAGGCTTCCCCACAGCAGTGCCACTGTCTGCATTCCATATTCTTACTGAGTTGTCATCAGATCCAGACACAATCCTGGTTCCATCTGGAGAAAATGCAACAGAGTTAACCCAGTCTGTATGCCCTTGGAGAGGCTTCCCAACAGCAGTGCCACTGTCTGCATTCCATATTCTTACTGTGGTGTCACCAGATCCAGAGACAATCCTGGTTCCATCTGGAGAAAATACAACAGAGCGAACCCAGTCTGTATGCCCTTGGAGAGGCTTCCCAACAGCAGTGCCACTGTGTGCATTCCATATTCTTACTGTGGTGTCACCAGATCCAGACACAATCCTGGTTCCATCTGGAGAAAATGCAACAGAGTCAACCAATTTTGTATGCCCTTGGAGAGGCTTCCCAACAGCAGTGCCACTGTCTGCATTCCAAATTCTTACTGACATGTCATCAGATCCAGACACAATCCTGGTTCCATCTGGAGAAAATGCAACACAGTTAACCATGTCTGTATGCCCTTGGAGAGGCTTCCCAACAGCAGCGCCACTATCTGCATTCCATATTCTTACTGTGGTGTCCCAAGATCCAGACACAATCCTGGTTCCATCTGGAGAAAATGCAACGGAGTCAACCAATTTTGTATGCCCTTGGAGAGGCTTTCCTACAGCAGTGCCACTGTCTGCATTCCATATTCTTACTGTGGTGCCCCAAGATCCAGCGACAATCCTGGTTCCATCTGGAGAAAATGCCACAGAGTTAACCGGGTTTGTATGCCCTTGGAGACGCTTCCCTACAGCAGTGCCACTGTCTGCATTCCATACTCTTACTGAGCTGTCATGAGATCCAGACACAATTCTGGTTCCATCTGGAGACAATGCAACAGAGTTAACCGGGTTTGTATGCCCTTGGAGAGGCTTCCCTACAGCAGTGCCACTGTCTGCATTCCATATTCTCACTGTGCTGTCCCAAGATCCAGACACAATCCTGGTTCCATCTGGGGAAAATGCAACCGAGTTAACCAAGTTTGTATGCCCTTGGAGAGGCTTCCCTACAGCAGTGCCACTGTCTGCATTCCATATTCTTACTGAGTTATCATGAGATCCAGACACTATCCTGATTCCATCTAGAGAAAATGCAACAGAGTTAACCGAGTTTGTATGCCCTTGGAGAGGCTTCCCTACAGCAGTGCGACTGTCTGTATTCCATATTCTTATTGTGGTGTCCCAGGATCCAGAGACAATCCTGGTTCCATTTGGAGAAAATGCAACAGAGCTAACATAGCTTGTATGCCCTCTCAGAGGCTTCCCGACAGCAGTTCCACTGTCTGCATTCCATATTCTCACTGTGGTGTCCCAAGATCCAGAGACAATCCTGCTTCCATCTGAAGAAAATGCAACAGAGTTAACCATGTTTGTATGCCCCTGGAGAGGCTTTCCTACAGCAATACCACTGTCTGCATTCCATATTCTTACTGTGGTGTCCCAAGATCCAGAGACAATCCTGGTTCCATTTGGAGAAAATGCAACACAGCTCACGTAGCTTGTATGCCCTTTCAGAGGCTTCCCTACAGCAGTGCCATTTTCTGCATTCCATATTCTTACTAACTTGTCCTTTGATCCAGAGACAATCCTGGTTCCATCTGGAGAAAATGCAACTGATGTAACCTCATCTTTGTGCCCAGAAAGTGAAACTTCTAATGCAGGCCATATTGCTTGATGCCCTTGCAAGAAATTTGCAGGGCTTTCAAACTGCTTCACAAATATTTGTCGCAACAGTGATGTAGTTGGTAGAAATGTAATCCCAGATATATACAAATGAGGTGTTGACTCAGTCATCATCCGTCCAAATATGTGTCCAAATTTCTTCATTTCTCCTGCAATTGTTTCAAGAATTCTTGTAGCTTTTTCTACATTCTAAATAACGTATAAGCCTGGGACCTTTTCCAAAGACCTCATACTTACTCTGGAGCTTTTTAGCCACTGCAGAGTGTTGTCCATACTTTTTGATACTATATCAACCTTGCTCCGAATTCCCAAAACCTCAATCCAAAAAATAACTGCTCTCAGCATAAATTCTTCAACACTATTCAACAATTTTATACCATATTCCGCCCCCTCTAGATGATAGCTCCAAAACAAACATGCATACATCAGTGCCTCTTGTTTCTCCAATGCTTGCATATCCTTCACATTTATCATTTGGTGATTGAACAAATATGATGATTTCAGATTGCACATGTTAAAATGCAGCTCCTTGCTCATGAGCTTAATTGTTCCAGTGGCCATAATTATATGCCCATCTTCTAAATTGACATAGAATATACCGCTCCTATTTTCTTCTACCAGGAAGTCACGAATAGATGTGTGCATTGGTCTGATGGGAGTATTTGATTCATTTACCCCAGTGAAAAGTGACCCAAGCCAAGAGATCACTACGTCAACTCCCTGATCATTATTTGGGAGTTCACCTTCCTGATTGCCAGATGCCTTTTGTAGGCCTTGTATTGCATGCTTTGACAATGGCTCAAATGCTGCTAAAATTTGGCCCATTGTATTTTTATATTTTCTCATTGCATCAACATTATCAACCTTTAGGACTTCACTCAACACAGCTTGATAGAGTTGGTCAAGAATATGGAGATCTCCATTATGATCTCCTTCAGTAGATGCTATGAAATTTTCATATCTCTTTTGAATATGGATTCCCGGTTTATTTTCCTGATGTAAAGCCTTGCATAATGTCGAAGCCCACTGAAAGTGACCTTCCGACTTTTCTCCTATGGTTTTACAATGACTGTAATCAAGACTCCCCTCGTCAATGAATTTCTGCATTTTATGAACCACATATGTGTCAATGTCATCCCTGGTATGCTCAAGAGTACTCATATCTTGAACCATCATTTGGCTATAGCTATACTTTGCATAAATGGCTGCAATGTCCTTTTCCGGCCTAGATGTAACTAGAACTCGAAATTTGCCTGGAAGCTCCTGTATCCCATTTAGAAAAATGGAAATAAAGGTCTCTCTCTCTCCATCTGAGACTTGGGGACCACTTTCATCCAATGCATCAACAACAATTACAACTAGCCTAGAACTATCAACTTTTTGAGCAGACATTTGAATCAAATTCAGCCATTGATCATCAAGGCTGGGACTATCCAAAATAAATGGATCTTTATCCAAAAGCCTCTGCAGGCTATCTTTGAACTCTGGTATATACAGGGCCAGACTGAAGGCAATAGTACAAATTGCCTTAGCTGGATTACGCTCCATTGCAAAGGTGCGATCAAAATGGAAGAATGCTCCAAGGCAATTTTCTTCCTTGCAAAGCTGGCCAACGGAATGACCAATCGCAGATTTTCCGGTTCCTGCGGGACCATGTATAAAAAAGGCTTTAGCAGCATCGGGTTCATGGATCCAATCCATAATCTTTTGAATAATTTTTTTGCGAGTACCTTTCAAGCAGGCTTTATCCCGGTTGATATGAGCTTTCAAATCGGGATTGAGCATTTTGAAAAGCCTATCTTCTAAAAGTAATATATTCAGTGCATTGTTTCCGGGTTTTATGATTGCATGGCTCGAACTGACCACTGGATTTGTCTTGGTGAATATTGTTCACAGTGGTATACTGGTCACGTCCAGCAGTAGTAAAGTGTGAATCATGGATTTCAACATCTTTAGCATTTGGTAATATAGCTGCCATGATGGTGGTAGTTGCGGTTCAAGACGCAATTGTCACACTGTCACCATTGCTTAACTTCGATCATATGATTGAGTCGTGATTCTCGCACATGAACCTGCCAGCTGCGTCAGCTTATAATTATAATTTAATATCTGAGTTGATGCCCCGTGTTATGTGAAGATTCTCATTCATTCAAAGATTTCAATTCAGTCTCACACTTCTGGTATTCGGGACTCTCCTCATATCAGGACGGCGAGAGGGAGCCTGCCAAGGAACACCGGGGTACTTGGTATCACCGTATCAGGAGCAATAATCCGAGCATTCTGTAAAAGTTCACAGTCTCATGTGATTTTGGCAGTACTTATATATGTCAGAACAAATAAACGAAAGGTGTGTAGACGTTAGTGATGTGCAAGGCCGGGCTCACGCCTTGAAGTCCGGGTCCACTGACGCCCGTTAGTAAGCGCAGAATTGTGAGAACGGATCTAATTCAATTACTGCCGGATTTCACGTAAAACTCGATAAGAGGTACCACCACATTCGAACTTGCCAGCGATGCACCTGCCGCCGACCCCAACATCACGATATCCAGGCAGATTTGAATCAGATACAATTACGATGACAATACGCAAGGATCTTGTTGAAGAAATAGTCCGTCTTCAAGGCGAGGAGATAAGTAAACTGCGGGCACAGCTGAAGAAAGGTCATGCAATTTGAAGTGTTGCTCAGGCGGTCTTTAATCTTCAGTGTTCTGCTTCACCGTTTCACTGACTGGATTATCTAGATCGATCCCCCTTTTGCCTCATGCACACGTGGCCTCCGACTCTGAGGAACAAGAGCATTCTCTTTTTTTGGCTGAACTAAACGAGTCTGGAAGCGGGGGAAATGACTCGGAAGTGGTTGAGGACATTCCAAAGATGCGCAGCAAAACGGTATGTGTGTGTGTGGAGTTCCATTCATTTCGCATGCTTTTTTTTCCCAACGTTCCAAAACGGATCCTCCTAGAGAACACAATGCGATTGCGCAGATGTCATGACTGGGGAGAAGAAATTGATGCATGAGCTAGCCGGGACTCTTTTGCATGTCAAAAAGGTGTAAGAGAATTACGATGCCTTGGATCAAAGCAACGTTATCCTACGCAAGAAGCTCGCTCAACTCTCCGAAGAAATGCGTAGAGTTCAACAATCGGAGCTTGAACATACACGTACTTTGCTTGACGAAAGTAAGGCGCAGGTACACGTTTCTTCACCGCCGTCAAGGTTATTTCCGGTGAGGCAGAACAAGCCGGTATCGGTTGAGCAGCTTTCCAAAAAAAATTTTGTTCCAACCTTTCAAGCGAGGCTTCCTATTATACCTTGTTTATATTACTCAGGGTAAGCAACGGAGGCTGTTACCCTTTAACCTGTAAGTTTCTCTTATCCTTCTTTTGATTATTCTTAAACCCAATCTTAAACCCAAGTTGATACTGAAGAAGGAACTTCGGTCGGGCAAGTCTGATATCCACTCAGCAAGAGGCGACCTGATATCTGGCGGGGATCAACAGCAACTGGTATGTATTTAATCCAAATGTAAGCTGATGCCGAAATGACCTCAAAACAGCGTGAAGCTCCCGCTAGCCCTAGTCCATTATTTTCATAGCAACACTTCGCACTAGCACACGTTCTTTACTCACCTATCACGTCCCAAAAGGAGGTAAAGCCCAATGACTTGAAGCGACTATGCAAGACGGTGAGTGCATGGAGTTGCAGTTTCGGAATTTAGGTATACTAAAATGTGTGCACATGTGTGTGTGCATGTGTAATGAAGTAAAATTTACACCCAAATCGCAAAGATTGCGAGCTTCACCGAGATTGGGAATCAAGAGAAATGAACTGAGAAAGGGGGGCTGGATTAGAGAGATCAATAGGTGACCACTGCTTGGAAAAACTGATATCAGAAACTGGCAGAGACTTGACCTGAGGCTTGATCTGAGCTATCACCATATTTTTGGACTGGGTGTCACTACTGGCACCAGCAGTAGCAGTAGTAGTACTAGTAGCCAGAATAGAAGTTGTAGGGCCATTTGGATCAGCAGGTTCAGTAGTTTGTAGATGGAAAACCTCTGTATATCCAATAATCTTACCTGAAAAGTTAAAATTATTTTTATCAAACCAATGGAATTAAAGAATGTTCAAAGGCCTTGCTTACCATCTGAATACTAGATGGGCCCCAGATTAGATAATTTAACTTGAGAGCCTCTCACAGAGCCATGCAGAGCCTCCAAGTTATGCTCTCTTTTTGGCCGCTTTTTCTGCCTTGAATCATGAATCCTCTCCATACCTCCATGTTCTTAATGACAGTAGTGCCTCTGTTGCTTAAGTTTGGACCCCGGCTTTGGCTCATACATATCATCTGGGACTGGATCCGCATTGACGATAGATGTGAGGTAATGTAAACCATTGTAGATGGCTCTTTTAAGTGTCTTCTAGCATGGATGAAATTGATATCAGCTAAGTCATTGATAGGACACTGATCTGAACAAGCGAAGATAGCAACCATAGTTAAATTTGGAAGTTTGTGCAAGTTAGAAGTTGTGTAGTCAAGTACTGAGTAGTAAACCGGGGAGACAAAAATCTTTTCTGCTCCTTCATCCGAGTTATAGAACTTTTTTGCTCCACAACCCTGCAAACTTTGAAGCTATACCTTTTTAAAATCCATCATTACAAATGGTTCCATCTTTCAAAGTTCATTCAGGCGTAATCCATATATTTTGTACACTAAGCTCAACGGGGATCTACACCATTTGGGTAACAACCATGCTAATTCGGAGGAAGGGGCTGAATTTAGCAATACAATCACAACGGCGCACTGGACTCGCATCATATTTAAGAGTCTGACACGCACCGCCCGCATTTAGATGACACGCACTGTGCACGCACGCACGCACCAGTGACACGCAAAAATACATGCCCGTCTAGTTTCGACACCTTATAAATTAATGCATGACGCGATCCTTGAAAAGCAAGATCATCTTGTGATGGCGGAGGATAAAGTACAAGTATGATCGTTTTGTTTGGGGCAGAAGGTCCGCAACCAGCCGAAATTAACTTTGAATATTTATGTAACCTGGAACAGACACGCAATTCCCCGCGTGCATATACGAGTAGAATGATTCTTAGACCCCCCGCTTCAGACCTCTCCCCCTACATCCGTTTCCCGGTCACCGCAGCTGACTTCAGGACTTCCTGACTTCAATAACTGTACTTACTTCGACTTTCCGTTTGTACGTGTACCATAAAAAATGGGGCGATCGCCCAGTTCCTAAGCCAGTGGGAGGCTATTATGATAAATCTTAATGTGCTTTCCCTTCTTGCGCGAATTCCGTAGTACAGATAAGAAGATCGACAGAGTTGACAACATTTCAAAATTATCTAATGATTCTGAGAAAATCATATATTGCGAAAGGGATGTGTAGAATAGGTGCGATACTCTGGTGCGATAACCATTGCAACTAGGCCACCGAACCACAATCCTTTTTCACTTGTGGACTGTAGGGGAACTCCGCCGATACGAATTGTAGATGTCTGACTGGACGAACTCCTGCTCGTACGTGACTCTCTTCCCCCTTCCCCTCCTCTGCCCACACACTTTATCCTTGAGTACACCAGCATCGGCGCCCAGTAATCCAAGCACCCCAGGCACACGAAATCAACAGGTTAAAAGGGTGTACGTATGCGCGCACCTCATGAATACGTAGGAAATACGATATTAAAGAATGTTGAATAGCTTTTTTCGGAGGCCCACTTTGTTTAGATTGTCCAGTAGACAACGAGTTCAAGAGCGAACTGATATGATTGTCGACCAGGAACTTTTGAGCCTCGGGCGGTAGAGAGTTATAGGTGGACAAAAACCTTTTGAAGGATTTTATAAAATCCTTATCGATAAAATTAGAAATGTGTATTTGGAGGACGACGAAACCGACATTGCGGTCAGCGTCGTCGATGGTGGTTCACAAGGAAGAAATGAATTTGGAGTTCGGTGATGGGCCGGAGAGCGCCGGGATCCGGCAGGCAGATCCGGAGCTGGAATAATCCAAGGTTTCTCTCTTAGTACAACAACGACATGGCTCGGTTGGCCTATGGAAAGCTTACTACGCGACAGCTGTCCTTCAAAAATTTAAAAAGGTAGCAATTCCGGTACAATAGACTCATGAAGATTACCAGGATTCGGTTTTCCTTCTCTCTTCGGTCGTAGACCGGCAATACATGAACGCGGTTGAACCATCATCCAGGATGGATGAACCAGATCTGATTCTGACGCTGTAAAGGTATGGGAGCGCTTCTTCTGTCACTCGTCTGAAGTAGTATGTGTCAATGTGGGATTCCTATACAAATAACCGCTCAGCATGTACCAACCCGTGGTACACTGGATGAAATCGGGAGGTGGTTGATGGAACAATGGTCTTGAAGAACTTCTCGGGGCATGCATCTGAGCGTGGTCGGATGACCTTTCCAAGTCCTATTTACGGTTTTGGAGTCACATAAACTCTAGACTCCCCGAACCCGTTTCCCTTTCTCTTCTACTCTACCACTACCATCCTATCATGAAGGTGTTCGACCGAGGATCCAAGAAACCCCGCTGGACTCGCCTGTCTGGCTTTATGCTCAATGCATGTCTCGCGGTATGTAGTTTTATTTTACTCGATAACCTTCAACAAGACTGAAGCTGAATGCTGTAGACTGCTTGTGCTACATCAATGGCTCTGTTCGGTAGGAGCCCAATTTACCTTAGCACGGTCTGCATTAGTTTCTGATATTCTGATTGGCACGCGGTATACAGGGTATGATCAGGGTGTATTCGGGGGGATCATAGTCACAGATAGTTTCCTCGAGACGATGGGCAATCCAGGTCAGTAGTGACAACTTCGTATCTTATTCAACCGCTACATGTCAAAAAAAAAAAAAGATGCAAACCTTCAAGGAACTATTGTTTCTCTCTACGATATTGGTTCGTCTGTTCTACTTTCCATCTTCGGAAAACATCACCCTAATCCCCTCTCAGGAGCGTCCGTAAACCGCTTAAATCTCCTCTTAAAAAAGTTCCTGACGTGGAATGATTTCACTTCATTAGTTTCTTTGGTGCAGTGTCGACGGTTGTCTTTGGCAAGTTTCTTCTCGTCTTGCGGCCTGTTGAAAACCAAATTTATACTTCGCAGGCGAGCGCTTTGGCCGTAAAAAATCGCTGGGTATAGGTGTCATCATTATGAGTATTGGTGCGATTTTGCAAGCAACGGCCTTTACTGTTGCGCATATCATTGTAGCGCGATTATTCACTGGTGAGTCTTCATTCTTTGTTCAGCTCCTCAGACCTCTATTTTTATCAGACCTTTTTACGTGATTAGGGTTCGGTACTGGGTAAAGTTCAATGTCTTTTTTGGTTGGGGCAGAAAGTCAAGCTTACTGGACCCTCTTATGCTATAGAATCACGACGGCCACAGCCCCAGTATGGCAGGGTGAGACTTCCAAGCCGGATTTGCGAGGAAAGTTGGTTGTTTTGTCCACAACGTTTGTCTCCGGTTTTTATTTGCCTTTTCCACGAGAAATTATTTTTTTTTCAATTCATGATAGCGCACTTGTCGCTGGATTCTCGCTGAGCAACTGGATGACATACGGCTTCAGCTTTTTGAAAGGTGACGTCAGCTGGCGTTTCCCAATCGCATTCCAGCTGGTGTTTTCCATCATTCTATTGATCACCATACCTTGGCTTCCGGAGTCGCCCAGGTGGCTGATTGCACATGAACGCGACCGCGAAGGAGCAGAGGTCTTGGCTGCATTCCAAGGCGATGGTTCAACGTTTGACTCTCCCAATATCGTGGCTCAGAAAATGGAGATCCTTGAAGCGGTGAACATTGAACGAGAACAATCCCTGAGCTGGTTGAAGATACTGAAGGGTCAAACGGGAAACACTGGTATGGTAAAAAGATTGCTTCTTGGTATGGGTGAGTAGGAATATCCACCTCTTGACAAGGCGTCAATGCAGCTGGATGGTTAACCATTTTTACCTGGAACACACCCTTCTAGGTACCCAGTGGATGCAACAATTAGTAGGAATAAACGTAACAAGGTTCGATCGATTTCGTATTTTGAAGTTGTACTGCCGACTTATAAACATGGATGGAAACTAGCTACTAGTACGTCCAATGTCCATTTAATCTCTAGCTGGCTTATATTATCGATAGCCTTCCCCTGGTTCTGCAAAACTCTGTTGGTCTCTCAAACACCACGTCCCGATTGCTTGCCGCATGCAATTCCGTGAGCTACTTGATTTTTGGATTCGTTGGCCTGGTAAGTGGTGCACCAGATTTTCCCTTGAGTGCTAAACGAGCACACAAAAACCTAGTATCTTATCGATATCGCGGGAAGGCGAACTCTGATGATGGCAGGTGCAACTGGACAGGCGGTTTGCTACATTTTCATCTCCGCGCTACTGTCTCAGGCCGACGGTACATCAAGAGGCGCAAAGTTTGGAGCCGGAGCGACTAGTTTTTTTTTCTTGTACTACGTCTTCTTTGGTATTTGCTGGGCGGTACGGAAGAGTTCTACTGGCGGCTTTTCTGCTATTTCTCACGTCTATGATACCTACTCATCAGGGCGTTCCGTGGCTATACCCAGTGGAGATCAACTCTCTGTCCATGCGTTCCAAGGGTGCCGCACTCGCCACCGGCAGCAACTGGATCGCCAATTACATCGTCGTGCAAATTACTCCTACTGGAATACAGAATCTCGGATGGAAGTTTTACCTCATTTGGATGTCGTTCAATATTGTATTCATCCCTGTACGTCCTGTTTTTTCTTTGAATCGTCAGGAACGACTTGAACAAGACCGTTTTAGGTCGTCTGGGTTTTCTATCCTGAAACAGCCAACAGACACCTCGAGGATATCGATAGGCTTTACAGAGAAAATCCGGACATGGTATCTGTCCTCAAACATAAAGAAGCGTGTCAATTGGCGCGGCCGCAGCAACTCATCGATGCCAAACTCGAATTAGGTGAAAAAGCCGAACATTCCCCCGAGCTTGAGAAGCTAGAAACGGAGCATCTCAAATCACCAGAGAAGTCCGCCACAGCCCATTTAGGCTAGATTTGTATTTGTGGTATTAAAAAAATTCAGTGTAGCGAAACGATTCCGAGCAATCTGTACAGGCAAAGAGATGCGTTTACGATTCTTTACAATCTCCCATTGATTATTTAAGGGTTTGGTGGCAGCGCAAATATATCTTTTAAATGGCCAATTTGGTGGGATATGATCTTGCGGACTTCAAATTCAACGTGAGTGTTCATGGTTTCGGCAACTTCAGAAAATTCTCCTGTGAAATCTCCCTTGGAGATGAGCGATGATAAGGATAGAGGGTATCGTATTGGTACACTGCTATACTGGCCCGTAGGTTGGTTGGGAACGTCTAGTACACATGTCACGTAGGTCTCGAGAACACTGTAAGGTTCTATGTTAAAACAAGCGCGCAGTTTACAGAATCGGAAGTGCTAACGTTTGGCCGAAAGTAAATCCGGAAGATCCAGAAGAGAAATTTTGAAAGGCGAACACGCCACTGCGAAGAAGAGAAGCTTCTCTGTATCCTATCTGGCAGTCCGTTATAGAACTGAAACGATTCCAGTTTTGATATGAGGTGCTTTTTTTCCTTCTTTTTTTTCTTTCCTTTCTTTTCTGACCCATGAAATATAAGCAGTTCCTACAAACCACAGTTCAGTCCGCCCTCTTAGATCTCCTTTCCTTCTTTCTTCGTATCCAAAACCCATCTCGGATCGGATCGTCGAGAGATCCGGCATGAGGGTTAAGAATGGCCATTGCGAAGAATTGCCTGGCGTTGTTACCTGAAGCGATAGCTCTCACTGACGCTCTTAATTTTTCGGATTGGGAGTTGGACAGTGTGTATGATGGAAAGGTTTATCAAGCGTTGTGGGATAGGGCGCAATTGGAGCCTTTGAATGCAAAAGAAGTGCCGGATGCTTTTTAAAAATTTAAATTCACTTCTGTTCGTGATTGGCTATCACCTTAGGAATCGATTAGGCCGATGTTGCTGAGAGGACAAAGGATGGCATCAAAGCTGGACAGGACAAAGCTATAATCTCGTGGAGCTCAGAAGACGTGCATGTTTTAAATCTTTCTGTATATTGACGATGCATGTATAAATTCAAGTTCGCGGTGGAATTTCTAACCCTCTTTCTAGGTGTCGACTCGGATACCGTATGAACACCGTGTCATGGCCTTCCCGACGGTACATGACGTTGGCCATACGCGGCGAATGTTCATAGTGCCAGCCGTGCACTATAGAGAGTGTGTCAGGAAAATAGTCACAGAAAAAGAATATAGCAACATACTTTGAAGAATATCGTAAAAGACTTGTGTGCATTCCCCAGCAGTAAAGTCGCACGAAAGCTGGGAGTCTCGTACGCGTTTCCGAGGTGAGTTTTAATGCGGCTTTGGATGGTGTTCTGATCTGAATGATCACCCTTCCAATCCAGATGGTCAATGAAAGCGACAATGAGCGGGAGAAGGGCCAATGAGCGGGAGATGTCAGAGGGCCCAGTCTAAATCACTGTGAGCCATGGCATGTGTCCTTGCAGCGCCGACTAGCTTCGTTCCGAAGGAGGAAAACTGAGCTTGGCGGGGGAAATGACTCGGAAGTGGTTGAGGACATTCCGAAGATGCGCAGCAAAAAGGTATGTGTGTATGTGGAGTTCCATTCATTTCGCATGCTTTTTTTTTTCCAACGTGCAATTACGGATCCTCCTAGGGAACACAATGCAATTGCGCAGATGTCATGACTTGGGAGAGGAAATTGATGCATGAGCTAGCCGAAACTCTTTCGCATGTCAAAAAGGTGGAAGAGAATTACGATGCCTTGGATC
Source organism: Collybiopsis confluens (assembly GCA_013368555.1). Taxonomy (NCBI): domain Eukaryota; kingdom Fungi; phylum Basidiomycota; class Agaricomycetes; order Agaricales; family Omphalotaceae; genus Collybiopsis; species Collybiopsis confluens. The sequence continues at coordinate 30,138 of JAACJN010000123.1, read as the reverse complement.
GAAGCAACGTTGTCCTACGCAAGAAGCTCGCTCAACTCTCCGAAGAAGTGCGTAGAGTTCAATCGGAGCTTGAACATACACGTACTTTGCTTGAAGAAAGTAAGGCGCAAGTACACGTTTCTTCACCACCGTCAACGTTATTTCCGGCAAGGCAGGACAAACTGGTATCGGTTGAGCAGCTTTCCAATTTTTCTTTTTTTCTTTCCAACCTTTCAAGCGAGGCTTCCTATGATACCTTGTTTATATCACTCAGGGTAAGCAACGGAGGCTGTTACCCTTGAACCGGTAAGTCTATCCTTCTTTTGATTATTCTTAAACCCAATCTTAAACCCAAGTTGATACTGAAGAAGGAACTTCGGTCGGGCAAGTCTGATATCCACTCAGCAAGAGGCGACCTGATACAACAGCAACTGGTATGTATTTAATCCAAATGCAAGCTGATGCCGAACTGACCTCAAAACAGCGTGAAGCTTCCGCTAGCCCTGGTCCATCTTCAAGTTTTCCATGGCAACACTTCGCACTAGCACACGTCCTTTACTCACCTATCACATCCCAAAGGGAGGTAAAGCCCAACGACTTGAAGCGACTATGCAAGACGGTGAGTGCATGGAGTTGCAGTTTCGGAATTTGCATATACTAAAATGTGTGTGTGTATGTGTACATGTGTCAAGGCTATAGGAGCCGCGTCTTTCCGAAAATCTTGGCCCGTCGCTTCAACACCCGTGATTGTGGACCACCGCAATGACAAACATGCCTGGGTCGTACTTTTATCCTTTCGAATTTAGCCAGCCGTCGAGTAAAGCGCAAAAAAAAAAGTGGAAAGTAAACCTCAAAAGCAAGTGGAAAGCAAAACGCCCAAGAAGTGGGAATGTAAAGTGCAAAAGAAGGGGGAAAGCAAAGCGCAGAAGAAAGGGAAGGGGAAAGTAAAGCGCAAAAGAAGGAGGAAAGTAAAGCGCAGAAGAAAGTGGAAAGTGGAAAGTAAAGCGCAAAAGGAACTGAAAGGTTTGAAAGGTGCCTTTATCATTCGCCAAGGCATGGAATTGTACATCCGAGTCATAGGTGAGTATGAACGTGATCCCGACACCCTTCCAGAGACTTTAGGGCTGTCGAAATATGAACTACTTCCGCAACCGGTGGGTTTTGTTTCGTCTTAACTCCACTCTGGCTCATTAATTAACGCACAAATCGTTTCTTTTAATTCGTGTTAGGTCGAAGAATATATATTCAAAGCCGTGCGCAGTGTTAATTGAAAGCTAATCCAAACTACCTATCAATTGACGGCGAGTATAGCTAGTCCAGGCGGGATCGTCATGATTCGAGTAGTAAGGATGGTTCAAGTACGGTCCAGAAAAGTTTTGGAAGACTTGATTATAAACGAGGCGAGGAACCAAGGCTATGAAATGACGAGGTAGGAGTGAGGCTTTCCAAACACTCACGTCCCTCTCTGGGAATGGTGCCGCTTGGCCACCCAATGATTCTCGATAAGACGGTGCGCCGTCTTCGACAACAGACCGTCCGAAAATTCTGTACCGCCGCCGCCGAAGGTACCGGCAACTTCAAGGTTCACGTATTACCTCTTTCATCGATACCTGATCCACTTGAGCAGCGAAGTTGGCACTCATTGTGGACCAAAAAAGTCCGGATGATTTCTCTATCCCCATGCTTATTGCGTCGGCTGTGGCACAATCAAAACCAAATCAAAACCACGCCTGATCCTCCCTCTCAATGATGACTGCCCGCTTAACGGCCATCTCGGAAACAATTTCTTAGCCTCGAACTTCATCCCCCAAGCAAAGCTATGCAACGAACCCCTATACCTACAGTCCCGTAGCATGGGAATTTGACAGCCGCCACAGTCTGGACCAAAATAAGTGTCCAACGTCCCTCGCCCATTCAGTTGAGTATTAGCGCAAAACCACCACATAAAAGATTTGAGGAATGCAATTCGTCCACAGCATCAGGCCCCTCAGGCATGTCTAATACCCTCACCCAGCTGAAGGCGTATTTTATTTCTCTCGTTTGTGAGTCAATATTCGCGGGTACGTGATTTTTCTAAACAAAAATATCATGCGAGCCGCTAACTTGAACTGCTTTTACTGCAGGTCTGTATACTTTCATATTCGGTGCAGCGCTCTATATTCAGCTGTGAGCACCGATTTTCTTTCAATAAAAGCTCTATAGTGATCGAACGACCTTTTCAGGCGACACCGTGAAAAAGGCCGAACCAACGTCGTTATTCTGGGCTTGACCATCACGATGTACTTTCTATCCATGACTCATCTGACCTTCTGCTTCTATGTCAGCCTCTCTGCTCTTTTTGGCCAGAAGGCTGCAACACACGCTGAGAATACAGACCAAGAGAGTTTGAAGGCTTTCTTTAATGTTTTTGCCTGTACCCCAATTGTCGCGGAAACGCTCAATGTATGAGTCAAATATTCATTTTTTTTTTGTTCTCCGCGCTAACGGGGTTGTTTGAGCAGTGCATTATCGGTGACTCGATTGTCATATGGCGTACTTGGGTTTTATGGAACCGTAGTTATCGAATTATCTACTTTCCTTGTGCCTTGCTGGTGGGCGGAACGGGTCAGTCTTGGTGGTTTATCTGTTGACCATACCCACACACCCCCCTACCGTACTAGTCGCTGGGATTTTTATGATTCGCACCACGTTCGCTACTTTCGCTGGGGCATCTCCATTCAATTCCAGCACAATCAGCGCTGTGATAGCTTTTTGTACGCTCACGACTACCATAAACATCTATGCGATAATAGCGATTGGCTATCGTGTATGGTAGGAAATTGATTGTTTCCCATCAGAACCTAGCAAATGCAAATGCTGACTATCAGGCGATAGGATTCATAGTCGAGCCATGAAAGATCTCGGAGGCCACGGTGCAGGACTCGGAGATTCCGGCGGTCTCTACCGTAGTGTTTTCCTCATTTTCGTGGAATCTGGTTTCATTTATTGCATTCTACCGGTACGTATGACTTCAACCACTCGCGTCTTAATCCAGGTTCTCATGAACTTGGCAGATCTTGATGCTCATCCTTTACAGTACATCGAATAATGGTGTCTTTATCGTGATAGGTATCTTATGTCAAATAACGGTGAGCACTTTGTTGGGGGAAGGCCATTCGCTTTTGACCAGAAAATTTGCACCTAATGTAGGGTATATATCCGACTGCGATCATCGTGCTGGTATGCTTGCAGCTCACTCAACATGATCGCATTACTCGAATGACAGAGAGCGCCATCAACTTTCGAAAAAGCACAAACATTCTGAATCGCAATTCGGGTGTAGTTTCGACACCTTATAGATCAAAGCATAACGCAATCCTTGAAGAAAAGCAAGATCATTTTGTGATGGTGGAGGATAAAGTACTAGTATGATCGTTTTGTTTGGGGCAGAAGGTCCGCCACCAGCCGAAATTAACTTTGAATATTTATGTAACGTGGAACAAACACGCAATTCCCCATGTAGAATGATTCTTAGACCCCCCCCCCCGCTTCAGGCCTCTCCGCCTACATCCGTTTCCCGGTCACCGCAGCTGACTTCAGGACTTCCTCACTTCAATAAGTGTACTTCGACTTTCCGTTTGTACGTGTACCATAAAAGATGGGGCGATCGCCCAGTTCCTAAGCCAGTGGGAGGCTATTATGATAAATCTTAATGTGCTTTCCCTTCTTGCGCGAATTCCGTAGTACAGATAAGAAGATCGAAAGAGTTGACAACATTTCAAAATTATCTAATGATTCTGAGAAAATCATATATTGCGCAAGGGATGTGTAAAATAGGTGCGATACTCTGGTGCGATAACCATTGCAACTAGGCCACCGAACCACAATCCTTTTTCACTTGTGGACTGTAGGGGAACTCCGCCCATAGGCATTTTAGATGCCTGACTGGACGACCTCCTGCTCGTACGTGACTCCCTTCCCCCTTCTCCTCCCCTCCTCATATCCTCTGCCCACACACTTTATCATTGAGTACACCAGCATCGGCGCCCAGTAATCCAAGCACCCCAGGCACACGAAATCAACAGGTCAAAAGGGTGTACTGTACGTATGCGCGGACCTCATGAATACGTAGGAAATAAGATATTTTGGTAGTAATTCGGTTCAGGGAGATACCTAGAGGCTTAAATATCTTTACTCCGACCCCTCATGTACTAAAACGTACGTAGTATCGCCGAACGCACTCGTGTACACGCAACCCACAACCCACAAACCTGCTTTTATTTTCTTTGGGAACCATTAGGCCTCTGCATCGGCATCACCAGCAGCTTTAACGTCCCACTTTCCAAAGTACAAACTGAGTAACAAAAACGAACGTTATTAGTCAACGTAAAAATAAAAAATAAAAAGAAACCCTGGAACGTACTCGAATACCGCCATCGTCGTCCATTTTCTATTATCAGCTTCGGGGAAGACAAGGGATCGAGGACCGTAGAAGACCTGTGATACAGACAATTGATACCGAACCAGTCAGAAAAACCCGAACGACCCTGAGCGAAAAAGGAAAAATCCACATACCTCATCGTCAACTTCATCCTGCTTCCTAGGAAGACAGTGTAAAAACTTCCAATCGGGATTAGCACCTCCTTCTCGACACAACGCTTCAGTGATTTGGTATCCTTCAAAATCTTTCAACCTCTGCGCTTTTTCAGCTTCTTGACCCATTGAAATCCTGATGGGAGAAGGGGATAAAAAAAGGGTATACCCGTTCAGTAACGTTGTAAACAAGAAACGAAAAGCAAGAGAAACTAACCAAGTATCGGTAACAACAACATCAGCACCCTTAACCGCCTCCTTCGGATCCTCTCCCCACCATATACCCTTATCACATCCCAACTCTTCTACCCTCTTCCAAACCGCCTCTGGAGCACGATACTTGGCCGGACTCGCGACTCTCAAAGAATGTCCCAGTCTCGGATACGTGACCAGCATATCATGCAGCACGTTCGCACTGTCCCCTAGGTACGCGACCGTCAATGGTCGGAGGTCCGGCAGAACCTTTTGACGTTTCGTGGATTCGGAGGATGATGATTTTTGTTGTTGTTGTGGACTGTTGAACAGATGGGCGTGTTCGTGTAGTGTAAGAAGGTCGGCGAGGATCTGAGTAGGATGCCAGAGGTCTGAGAGCGCATTGAGAACCGGAACTGGGGAGTATTTGGCCAGTTCCTGTAAACAATAAATAAACATGTTAACGGAAAAAAAAGAAAAAATCCACAAACCTCAATCTCCTCATGCTTCCCAACACGCGCGAATATTCCTTCCGTCATTCCTCCAATAACACGAGCCGTATCCCTCGGAGTCTCATTAACCCCCAACTGGATATCATCTCTCCCCAAAAACATGGCATTCCCACCAAGCAATGTGACACTCGTCTCAGACGCCAACCGGGTCCGAGTACTCCTCTTGGAAAACAGCAGCGCAATAGTCTTGTTGAAAAGCGACTGCGAGGGCATTCTCAATTGGTGTTGCTGTTTTTGTTTGGAAGAGGAGGATCGGCGAAAGTGAGGTTCGAGCCAAGGTTTGCCAAGTCTTTTGCATTTGAAAGAGTGGGTAAGGAGACGGGTAATTTGGGGGACTGAGAGGTCCGCAAGAGTCATTAGGTGCGGAGGAGGCGAAGCAGAAGTTAATTTTGAGGCGATTCGGGATGCCATGGTGGAAATATGACTCGAAAATTGGTAAAGTACAGGTAGGAACTTGTGCAGCTCAATGGTAGAGCAATCAGATACCAGAAAGATATTCGACGCTGGCCTAAATGCTGTCCCTGGCTCTTCGAGAACGGAAGGTTGAAAGGAAAGCTGAAGCAACCCTGGAGCGAAAAAAAAAAAATAATGTAAATTAACACGTGATAATCATCTGACTTCTAAGTATTCGTCAGCTCGTGCGACTTTTTCTCAGTTTCCGGTTCGACGCATTGACCAAAATGGCAAAATCCAGAGCTGGGGTTAGAGAGAATATGCAGTGTGCACCTACGGGTCTAAAGAACTTTGCGTGAGAAATATGCCGTAGCTCAGGGCTGCAAAATCTGGAAAAGCGATGATGGGCTACGGCTCGACTCAGAATCCAGATCGCACACCGCTCGCAGCACTATTTCCTGCATACGTATGACAAAGACAGAAATAACCAACGTTTCCAAGATCCAAAAATCACTTGTCAAATGCACAACAATGGTCCAGACCTCATCTATGAGAAAACACCGTAATACACGTTTTATTTTTACCTTGGTTAACATGATAAATGGAGTTCCATCGCCCGTTGGAAAAATGCGGAACGCCTAGTAGAACTTGTGTTTGCTTCAGTTACCAGTAACAGCGCTCGTGATCCGCCGTAATGATAACCACTTTGACATCTAGGACGAAACGGGAGTTGGTAGGGCAGGGCGATGACCAAGGACCTAGGAACTTTACTTTTAGGAGGTTCATCGTCGGGGGTACTAAGGAAGAAGGGACGAGTACATCAGCCTGAAAATGCCTACCGTCAGACATCCGCCTGCAAGTCTAGACCATATACGAACGGCTTCTCCCGGAAACCTAAAGAAATTCACCAAGTCCGAGGTTGACTCCATTAAGGATTTCTGGTGGTAATGCCAAACGATCGTAAGGTCGTCGAGCCAAGGCACCAAGACTGGGAATCCAACAACTTTTTACGAGAGTTGCGCCATCGTGCGTCACGGCTATGGTAACCCTCGTCTGATCGTTGAAAGTGGATTAGCCGCCAACGATTCCCTTACAGCGTACGCTATAAGGAGGAGGATAGAGATGAAAAGATCAAAAAAAAAACGCAAGTACTGCAATACAGCGCAAATACTGATATCTGGTCTGCGATATCTGGTCTGCGTTGGCCCGCAGTCGATCTCTCATACCACTTCTGGACAGAAGTAGTACGGTGCGGCCGAGAGATGTCGATGCTTCCAGAATAAGTACTTCCATTGGCGTCCGAGGAAGCTGCTTACCGTTCCCCGCTGCCACTCCACTCAGCTTCTTGGAGACTGATGCGGGTAGTAACCAAAGCTGACCGATGCTATGACCTGACCGTCGAGCTCGGAGCACCGCGAAACCGGGAAGTATGTGCAATGAATCACCCTTCCCATACTGTCGCCGTCCGGAAAAGACAACTAAAGAGATATCAATACGGCGGGTGCGAGTAACAGTACAGGTTCGATGGCGTAGTTGGTTATCGCATCTGTCTAACTCCAGCGTCGTCTCGCTGCATCGTCTTTCAGGTGCTGATAGGAGCTATCTGGTTGGGCTGAGGCTCTGGCGGAGCCGGTCCGCGGAGTGAACTTGTTCGCAATGCCCAAGTCACTCGGCTAACTCCGTAACAACAAACTGAAAAGAACTAAGGGCGAGGTGGGATGGGATCTTTGCAGGGAGCTGAGTGCGTTGAACTGTTGCTCAACGCCAGCCAGCGAGACGACTTGTGAGGGAGCGGAGGCGAAGAGGCACAATAGCTTCCGCCTCTTCGCAACCGCTCCGCTGGACGTTGATGCCGAGCTACATGCTTCACTCGGCATCTGACACATTCCAGCGTCGTCTCGCTGCATCGTCTTTCAGGTGCTGATAGGAGCTATCTGGTTGGGCTGAGGCTCTGGCGGAGCCGGTCCGCGGAGTGAACTTGTTCGCAATGCCCAAAGAAAACGAGCCACTTGTGGCGATCCGTGAACAAGTGAAACAAGCCCAACCAAGAGCGGCAAGTGGCAAAAGAGCAAGCACAAATAATTTCTATTTATATATTGTCCAACAGGAAATCAAGACAAAACTGCTTAGGACAGGCTAGGATAGAGATAAATAAAAATAAAAATAAAAATAATTGACACCAACAATTAAACTATAACGTCCACAAAGTGCTTCGATAAAATGTTCTGAAAGGAACGGATATATAATTCGTAAGCCAGAGACTTCCACCGCCCAGCGATACGAACAATTTCTGGGCTGACGCCTTGACCAAGCAGGTATGAAGCACCACCAATTCGGAAAGAGTGACCAAATGCGTTACCCCAACCTGCGGAGGCGAGTACTTCATTGACTCGAGAAAGCGCAACCTTTCTAACTAAAGGACGAACAGCCCCAAGTCTGTCCCTCCATGAGAACAGAGGATCAGAAGGAGATGCCGGCACCACTCGCTCAAGGTTCAAGAGAGCCTTTGCTGGACACAGATCACCACCGGTAGGCATAAAAACTGACTGCGATTTACCTGGTTCTGATGTCTTGGCCTTAGGGAGGTCAAGTCGGACATACTCTTTGTCGAAGGAGTCTACGAGGAGATGTGCATTCACTCTAGCCAGGTGGGTTGTCGGCGAAAACACTGTTCTTCCGCTGACAGTGACCTCACCCCACCGCATGAGCCCCCAGAAAGCACATGCACACGCCGCCCATAAGCAAGCGTCAAAAGGGTCGTTCAAGTCCAGTGAAGAGTGTAAAGCTCTTAGCATGGCGACGGTGATAGGGGGTCGAGGTGGTTTCAAACGTTGAGCACCTTGAATTTTCGCGAGGCCCCGGAGAGAGAAACGAATGGACGAGAAGTTCATATCTGATAGTGGAGGCGGCCAGCCCTGTGCCAGATGCCAAGCCCGAATCCCTGACAGGTACTTTGAAACCGTAGATGTTGCGACCGATTCCCAGGGTATATCCGACGGGAAAGCAGGATCGTCTGGGTTAGGATCCGTTGAGGCCCAAAGCGCAAATGAATGAAGCAAAGCTGGGGAAGCCGGAAGTCGATCTTTCTCCGAAATGGAGAAAATGTCACAGAACAAGTGGAATTTCCGAAGAGCAGAACCAACAGAATCAGGGTTGTCCAGGGAATGGGTAGAGGCGAGTTGGTGTATATGTCTTAGGACTGGGATATTGAGAACAGGATTGGGGGGAACATTCACTCCTTTCCACTCAAACATCCTCTCACTTGCGGCACAGGCAGGCCGAAGAGGGGATGGCAGGAGCGTGAGCGAGGGTATCTCTTCTATGACTCGTGCAGAGCCGGGAACTATGGGTGGCGCAATACGACAGGCACTGACAATTGGGTAGATAGAGATACAGGAATCAGTTTGTCGACAAGATGTGGCGGGAGAGGGAGCGACAATGGACTGTTGATGTGTGGATATTTTGCCAGAAACTCCATGATTTTCCCGCGCGAGAGGGGGTCGGATATGTTGTTGCTGGAAGCGACGTGCTCGGGCACCATCAAAAATGAATTCCGGGCAAGCAGGGTATAAATTTCCTTCAAAATGATGTTCCCTTCGCGACTCTTTGACCTTCCTTTCTTTAAACAGCCAACAACTCCCAAATTGTCTGAACGCAAGCGGAAAGATGACCATTTGGAATGGCGCACATGAAATCCCATCTGTACGAACCCGCGAAGTGCAAGTTCCACTGCGACTGCTTCTGCCCATCCAATATCGAACCTGTGCTTTGGACCGATTTTGAACCCAGGCGCCCACGTCCAAACAGCCCAGTAGCAATCTATAACAATCGCAATTCCGTAAGATGAGCTCGCATCGCCCCATATTCCAATATCTAAGGGTGTTGAAGAAGCCAACGGCATCTCGTTTGGCAAAATCTCGAGGAGCCATAGGATCCACGACAAATCCGCATCGAGGTGACTGGGAACCCTCAATTTGGCATGGACTGAGCGGAAAGAGCGAGCAAAGAAACCTAAGAAGGAATCAGATAAAGAGCAATCAGAGCACATGAATTCCAACGAACCAGCAGAGGCGATAAAAGGTCGAATCAGCGGATAGATACAGGAAATATGAATCAATTTTCCTTGAAGCGAAAGCGCGTTCGACGCCGAAAATTGTCCACCCGTGACCCTCCACTTCTTCATAAGCAAGACAATGGCGTTCAACTTCTCCGGCGGCAAGGAAACCACTTTCTGCTCTAAATCCCACATGAAGCCAATGTACTGCTGTATGCGAGAGAACCGCCGAGTCTTTTTGACGCTCCACGGGATGCCAAACGCAGCAGTGAGGGCAATAAACTCCTCTTCCGTCCATGACTGGTCTGGAAACCTGATCGCAAAGAAATCGTCGACCCATTTTAAAAGCCCACGAACCCCCCATTTTCTGTAAATTGCAGCTAGCATATCTGCAATAGAGCCGAACACTCCTGCGCTGGTTGCCAAGCCAAAACAAACAGCACGGTCGACAATGACTTTTTCCTGCCAGTACAGGCAAAGAGAATTCTGTTGAGTGGGTAAAACAGGCGTGATGCGGTAAGCTGCGGAAATGTCGAAAGTCGCGGCTTCGCAACCAGCAGGGAGCAACAGGATGAGGTTTGATGCGTCTGTAAAAGTTCCCCACTCTGTAGGGAAATCGTCTGAATTGAGCAGAGAATTCACGGACGGAATATCGGAATTCCGCGGATATGACAAATCCTGTACTAGGCGAAACGAGTCTGAACCAGCTTTGGGAACCAGTCCCAAGGGTGATGTGCGGAAAGGACCGATCAGAGCCTGGAGCTCGTCCGGGGTATACGATTGGGAGAAGCGACCGGCGGCTTGCTCCTGAGTAATGTAATCTGATATGAACTGGGGATTGAGCAATGAAGAACGATGATTCTCGAAATAAATAACGGCGTGAGAGGGTCTCTCTCACGCCAACGTCGAAGCCATAAGCGACACCGCGAACGATGTGACTCCATTCATCAAGGAGGTTAAAATGCCTCAATGATGCCCCCAACGCTTCTGCATTGATGGGCGAAATAACTATACGAGGATCACTCGGCACGAGGGCACGTTCCGGCCCCATGTTCGGAGGAACCGCAGAGAGTGCATTCGTGGCTAGCGGAACAGTCAGAGCGTGTGCAGGAGGATCCACGGGTGAAGTTGAAACAGTAGGGCGTGCCCGAAGAGGTGACAAGTTTATTCGGGTACTTTGCGTCTCCAACAACCTTTGCACATACGCGGTTCGCGATTGTCCTTTCTGCAGAGCAGCTGGACGGACGGCACCCGGCTGCTCCACATCGAAAGCAACGACCACTTGGGCGTTGGTAAGGTGTATGCCTGAGAACACGAGGCTTTGGCAGGCGAGAAATAGGAGACGAAGGGGCCGGTACCCTCAAGTTCGCCTCAAGCGCTAATTTCGAACGTACAATATCGAGGCGGTGATGATCAAAGACACTGATGTCGAGAGTGTGGTGAGACGCCACTGCGTGTCGGAAATCCGCGTCATACGCCATGGCCAACTTCCAGTTGAGTGACTGTCCGACATTTATACAGTTCATGCAGTGGGTAACCCATAGCTGCCCGATCTCGTCTCCATGAACTTCGCCAACAGTGGAAACAAGTAGCTCGAGGCAGCTTCTCCACTCCATAGGCAAGATATCTAATTCGCCTGTTCTATCTGCCAGAGATTCTGCACTAACGAGAGAGCCAGTTATGTTGTCAAACGAGATTGAAGTTGCTGTGGTATTTTTCGTACGATTTTTCATTTGCAGGTACGTTAAAGGAACGTAATCGTAATTCCGAACCAGATGAAGCACTTTCTTTGGGACATCTGCACCAAGAAAGAAAACAGTAATGAGCTAAACCATAACCAAATAAAAACGGAAGGAACAGCGAGTGATATAGGGCTCCTCGGGCACAGAAAGCCCTTTGGGCACAGAGAGCGATATATGGCTCCTCGGGCACAGAAAGCCCATTGGGCACAGAAAACCCCTTGGGTACAGAAAAAGCCCCTGCGGGCGCAGAAAGCCATTAAGGCACAGAGACTGCCGAGGAGCAGCAATGCAGCAGGTACACAGAGCCATACGGGCAACAGCAGGAAGGAAAACGCTTACCGATACTGAAAGGATTTCCTATGGAACCTTTCACAACAACAGGGGTCTTCAGTGGTGATTTCGAGCTGGCGGGCCCCTGAGACGTTCCAGCGCTTCGAAATCCAGCTTCGATACCGGCTGCAATATGTGCCGCAATACTCTGCTCGTTCAGTGAAGCCGTACCAAGCGAGCCCATAAAGGGCTTCGAAGTAGAAGTGATGCCTGCAATTCCAGCAGGTCCGGACTTTGTGTTGGACCTCTTAGGCGCAAATCCGAAAGCTTGCAGGTTCTTCTGGACAGGTTGCTGACTACGGACAGCTTGAGAGCTGTCTGACTGTAGAGTCACTGAACGTGAAGATGCTGAGTTGGGAGGAGGTTGGGAACCGGGAGGATCATTGCTCGAAATGATTGAGGAAAAGGAGGGCATTGGGGCACTGGAACCGAACGGGCGATAGCTCGAGCTAATTGGGCCTTTGGAAGACCCGGTAATACTGGAAATAGTGTATGGTGAAGATTTAGCAGCGGGTCCAGGCATCGAAATGTTTCCAATATGGGGAGGAGGACCCGCAGGGGTTGAATTGGCTGAAGAGGGAGAATTCATGGCAATAAGGGAATGGAATATCGAGGTTGTAGGATAGAATAGGTAGAAGATAATGTATACTGATCTTTGCAGGGAGCTGAGTGCGTTGAACTGTTGCTCAACGCCAGCCAGCGAGACGACTTGTGAGGGAGCGGAGGCGAAGAGGCACAATAGCTTCCGCCTCTTCGCAACCGCTCCGCTGGACGTTGATGCCGAGCTACATGCTTCACTCGGCATCTGACACATACACAGAAGGTCCCCAGTTCGAGCCTGGGTCGAATCATTGCTGAATCACTCTCGAGCTTTTTGTCCTCGTTGATTTGCCACCACCATTTTTCGGTTTTCGGTTGTGCAAGACTAATAAGATGTGTACTTACGTAGGCTGCTTACCAGAATCCATATAATCCCAGCAACAACCTTGCTATGATGGATGAACATCATCTCGAAACCTTAGCAACCTCGACTCAACCCGGAATGTAATTCTGGCAGATTTGGACGTCTTTATGGGTTTACTAGGCGTCTTTGTCTACATACTACATAATACTATTCGCAATAGTCAAATTTCCTTCCGTTGCCAATGTTGCTATTGTCAGGTGTCAGGGTGTTTTCCCAAAAAAAGATGTAAATAAAAATTAAAATAAATTTACCGCCGCAGTTGTTGGCAATACCCTGAGGTCTATTCTTCTTTACCGGATCCCAGTCTCATGGAACCAGGGCAGTCGGAGGTGTTACGTCGTCGGAAGGCAGTATAAAGATCCTAGCCTGAGAAGAAAGCACAAAAGAAGAAAGCCCGAGGGGTACCCGCTGAAGGAAGGCGTGGGGAAAACGATTAAAAATACATAGTATATTGAAGGAACAGAGCCGACGGTGAAAAGAAAGGAGTGCTTGTACTAAGCCGGAATCGTGTGCGTGTGTACAGGATAATCATGATGGTATACTTGCGGTGCATGCTTCTCCCGGAAAAAAAGAAGTAGGTTGAGCTCCGTGGCCATCACTGGGTCCCCCGGCACCCAGTATTACCAAGGATTCCTGACTCATCTCATCGTACCTGCAGGAGGAGGTCGAGATCGGATGTCCTTAGTACCAAGCAAACGCTAAAAGGGGAATTGCTTGGATGAACGTATAGCCTGAGATGCCAGGATCCGAGGAGTCGGTATACTCCTGAGTACTTATAGAATCTTCAATCCACTCTCTGAGTCTGTAGGCGCGAATGAATACTAATCGGCAAATAATTCTGGCCCTGTATCCTTACATTTCCTGTACAAGTACATAACAGTAAGTATACCCCCAGCAAGGAACGCAGTTCAAGATCGAAACATCTGCCTGCCGCCGCTCTCTTGCCACACGTATATAGGACCATACAAGTTCAAGATTTGAAAAAGGAAAAAAAAAAGAAATCATAACGTGCGGAAAGATGAGATGGAATACTGAATCCTCTTGTCTACTATATTCCCCTCCCCCTTTCAACCTTATCATCTCTTCCCGTCACGCAACAAGTTTGGGACTAAGTATTTCCGCCCGGCGAGTCTTTCTTTTTGCTCAGATTTTAAAGGCAAGCCAGTTGGCCACTCTACACGTGCTCCGAAGGGACTGCGATTAGTAAATTTAATGGAGCTGCAGCGTCCAATTCACTTGGAACGACGTATGTATGCCCCACAGTACCTTCGAAGTCAAGGACCTCAATTCAAGCTATGTACACCACTTTTCTCTTTCATTGTATGCGCCGTCACCTGTGTTGCTTTCTTGTATTTCTTTTACAATCGAGCTGGTAGAGCTTGGTGCCGGTGTCAGCTGTCAGCGCTCTGAAGCTGATCAATGGATGCCATATACTTAGTGGGAGTCAGAGGATCATCGGCAAGAGTTTGCATGGAGTCACACGCCTTCCCTCTACTTTTTACTTACATCTCAATGAGGACGAACAATCCCGTGGAAGAAAAGGGAAGAAGGTCATCGGCGAGAGTCACATATCAATACAGACTCCTTTCTACATATTTAAATGAGAACAGCCGTTGACTTACCACCACATACTACGAGATGGGGATGTCCCGTCATAGACAAGTCACAAAGATTGGAAACAATGCCAGAGAGCTAGATTGCCCCGCACAAGCATATCAATGAGAATATTACAGAAAGACTTTTCATTTTTTTCGCTTTACTGTGATTAGATAAGTAGATCATGTGAGCGCGTAACTCACAGAACTTTCTTATGTAAGTTTATTCGTGCAGTGACTCGGTCGCTTTCTGCTCTCTCATTATGTGACTAGTTTTCTTCTTTTCCTCGACAACTCGAGGAAATATCTCGAAGCGCATTCAATCTGCCTGTAACGTTGCTTTCAATCCAGTAAAGTGAACTAAACGCAGAGCAACTTTCTCTTGGAGCTTCGTCGAACTGGCTACATAAAAGGCGAGTGTGCTCTTGGCTATGATTCGTCTATTAATGAGTCATGGTGGTTCAAGTTAAGCGGTAGTAGCAGCCGAATAGCTCGGATCCACTCACTAACTTGGAGTCAAGGACCCGTTCTTCTCGATGAGAACGTCAGCTAGTGAGGTTCCGGATACACTCGAGGGCAGCATACCCAAGCCTGAGCTCCGGTCTGTTTTCCCCCTCGCTTCTGGAGAGCCAAGCTCACACCATATCTCAGGCATGCCGAGGTAATCCTTCTCCTGCTCTCCACCGATGATTGCGGTATTGTACCGATTCGTATATCATCTTCGATGCTATAGAATGTTCTCGGCGGCGCTGTAACTGGGCAAAATCTAATGCGACATGTCCACTTTTTAGGAACTGACAATATTGAGTATGCCACAGTCCATGCTCGGAGCATCCAAATACTGATAATCACGAGGCTCTGCTGCTATATGCTTGGAAACAGGACTAGCCCTCCGTAAAGGTAAATCTCCCGCTAAAAAGGATCGTAACTAGTGTTTCTGATGCTCCAGCCTACCCCAGAACTATCTTCATAGGAAGGATCCCTCCCCCAAATATTGACCGAAGATTTGGCTGATCCAAGATGCCGTCCCTCCTCATTTGGTATCTGACCAGATTCCCTGCAATGGAAGGTAGTAGGTACCTACTCGCACCGTGACCGACGTTATTGAACATCGGAAGTTTCTTGACGATGAGATCTCCCTGTCAACACTAGGTCCCACACTCCACTTGCTTTCGTAGCCGCTACATCTTGCCAGCGGGAAGCGTTGAGAATAGGAATCCCGCTCTCCAGTGGTAAGGTTGGCTCTGTAATCACAAAATTTGCAACACGTGACCGCAGCGTTTGCTGACATATAGACACTTTTTAGTCGTCAGCCAGTGATTGAGTGATTGAGTTGCCCAATTCATTGAATTGACCCTAGAGTTTAAGATATCTGCCAATCCAGTATCCGCCAACTCAAAGACATACTTAACCTCCTGTCGGTTCTTCGATGTGCGCGGGATATTCTCGACTCTGTATGTATTATTTTTCCTGACAGGTTTCTGATTCGGCACTCCCGGAGCTGTAAGCACGGATCAACTCCTGTATGCTCCGGGTGACATTGACGACGTGTAGATGCGGTGGATAGCCTTCCAAACTCAACACAGTAAAGCGTCTGCAATTCTTCATCCCGCAATCTAATTTCCTGAAAAGGTTCAGACCGTTTATAGAGGTTCCAGACCGTTGGGATCCTGAAAAGATCTATTGATGCGATGGCACGAAGGAAATAACCGAATTTTTTTCTTTTTTGAGTCTCACCTCACCGTCAAATTCAAGTATATAAACCACTCCAGCATCAACCCAAGCTACTCACCCTCAGTCTTGCCACCCTCTCCATACTCAACCTGCCGACATGTTTTCCAAAGCTTTTACCCCGAATTTCTACCTGGAGCTTGAGAAGAACGAGCTCCAGCTACGTGTCGGTACTCCCAGCCCCGCTACCTCTAAAAACGAGCGGATTCTTGTCGTCGGCGGGGGCGTCAGTGGAATGACGGTAAAGATTGCTATTCTCTCGCTTCCAGCAAGGGTTGACCAGTGTGTATAGTCCGCATGGGCTCTGATTGATCAAGGTTACGATGTAACCATTGTCTCCGAACGTTGGGCAGACCGCAAGAATCGTATTACTTCCCAGATTGCTGGCGCTCTGTAAGTCCTAGATAGTTCAGCCAGTTCTTATTTGCGCTAGTGACTGATACCTCAAAACCCTCAGATGGGAATACCCTCCTGCTGTTTGTGGAAAGCATACCGACGTGAGTCCTCGAGCTTCTATCTGTGACGTGGAGGACATACTAAATTTATCTTTTTTTTTAGGCCATTTCCCTCTGTCATTCTAAGGGCTGGGCAATGACATCCTACAAGGCATTCGAGCAAATTGTAACAAAGCTTGGCGAAACCGACGGCATAGATCATGGCGTCCGAATGAGAACTTCCAACTTCTTCTTCGACACTCCGCTCGAGGCTCGACCCGACCAGCTCGAAAAGTGGGAAGAGATTTGCGGACATTCGGACACGGTAGATATCTTCGGTGATGAAATACCAGTGATGACTCTGGTCTAACACGGCTATCCACAGATCAAAGGCCTTAAACGTAGTTCGGAGTTGATCCAGCACCACTCCGTTGACCAGAAAGCCGGAATGAAAGATGCGTATCAACTGCAGGCGCCTACGATCGATACCGATGTCTACATGATGTGGTTGCACTTTATCTTGGACTGCAAAGGTGCCACATTCGTCACTGAACGCATAAATGGCGAATTGTTGGCCCAGGAGGAAGCACTGCTCTCGCGATATGACGCATTTGCTATTGTCAATGCCACGGGTCTGTCTTCTCTGGAGCTCGCCGGGGATGAAACAGTTTATCCACTTCGAGGCGCAATCATACGGGTTAAGAATGATGGAACAAAGTTCCCAAAACTAACCGAGGCTCTTGCTGTCACTCATGATGAAACGTATGCGACCGATGAGGATATGGTCTTCATTGTACCTCGTAACGACAACATTTTGATTCTGGGCGGTAAGGATCACTCCAGTACTTTAAGTACGTCCTTGAGCTGACGCATACTTCTCAGGTATCACGGAACCCCATCAATGGGATCTTAATCTGACAGTCGATACACCAGTCATCAAGCGCATGCGCGAGCGTTGCAATGCTTTTGTCCCTGGATTAGAGAACGCTGAGTATGACGATGAGACTCAGCTGTTACAGGGCCTGCGGCCTTTCCGTGGGTCTAACGTGAGAGTCGAGCGTGAAACAAAATTGAGAAAAGATGGATCTGACAGCCGAATCATTCATACATACGGACAAGGAGGATCAGGATTCTCGTTGTCATTTGGTTGTGCTGGAACCGTGAGTTCATAATTGCACTCTTTTCGCAGATGGCAGCTTAATTGTTTTTTTTTTTTTTCATTTCAGGTCGTCTGTCTATTGCAAGAAATTGAAGCATCAAAGCCTCCGACCAAAATGGAACTCCTCAACGGACAGTTGGAGGAACTAAAGCTTGCATGTTAAGCTTGTATGTTTAACTACTCGACGATGTTTGCTTCCCTGTTCCGGTTTAGCTCGGTCCTCTTTTTTGTACCACTATAAATTTATTACACCATCACCTGTATCCGATTCTTTTTCCGATTTGCTACGTCTTGCAGCACCGTTAAGAATAAACATTTCAATTGAGCCCCTTTCAAAAAAAAACCTAATATTGACCTCAAGGCCGACGGAGGAAGGTAATGATTGCGCTTCTCTGTGTGAAAGCTTGACGCTTGAATATTTGTGTTTGGACGTAAAGCCCAATAAGATCTGCTTGGACCGGATGTCGGACTCAGCGATGTACTACATTCTAATCAAGTGAGCGGTTTGGTGGTTTGATCAGGGCGGTACTATCCACAATTCCACGCGCTCCTTCCCGGATGTATCGGAAAGGCTTCTTTCAAGTCGTTACCGAGCATATGCTTCACGACTCCCAATGATGCACGGGACATTTCTATCCTGATGTGAAATTCATACCGTTCAAGCTGCCTGAGGCTCCTGCCTGGGACTGCTGCCACAGGAGGAAAATTCGCAGAAGGCTTTTTTGAAAATAGCATGCTACCGTAAACTTAATCTACTAGAATCTCAATCTCATTCAAGTAGATTTAAATTTCTCAGTAATTGGAGTTCAAGGTGAGAACTTGAGCTTACACTTATGGGGCGACCGCGGATCCCATGGCGTGCTACAATACTCCGCGTCTTGAAGGGTCCGAGTCAAGAGTCCGACCGCAATGTTACAGCAAACAGGGGTAAACCCCCAAGGAAGGAGTTGCTAGACTCTATCCGCTGAGTCTAGTAGTCTCTCTCTGTCTAAGCCGTAATATAGCATATATGTACGAACTACATCCAAATGTCGGTTATGCTTGGTACTTAGACAAAAGTGGCTCTGGTTTCCCTCTGGATCGTTCAACAATACACATTATAATACACGTCGACGGCGTGATCAATACCATTACCATCCGCCGGTGGCTCCTCAGGAAGCACCTATGGCCCGCCGCGAGAACCTACCGCCTTTCGGCATACATGGCTTGCCCATATACTTCGGTCACGCTTGACGCGCCGGCGGTCTGCCGCTATTTACTGCATCTCTCATATACCATGCCTATATTCCGAGTACATTCAACAACGCTCGCAGTTAAAGGTCAACAGGAGTCGTTGAGGAACACCAAAGTTGTAAAATCAATCAATGTCTATCGGGTCTAACCGTCTATCGGCAAAAGCGGTAGGCAATCTCAATACCATTTGCCATCAAGAATTTTGTCCGCCAGGATACCTCATAAGTTTTGTGAAGCAATTACCAGCTCAACTGGTCTTCCTTAGTAACAAGTCTCTAAGAGCAACGATCACTCAACTTCAAATTAGGATACTATCAACAGCGGTAGAAATAAGTATCTCCCGCAATCGTCCGTTTCTCGACGAAGTTTAGTGATTGTGAAACTTATTGATTGTAGGTTTCGGTAGACGAGGCGATGGAGTTCGTACCTCAGGTTTAGCACTATGCTATGAACATTGTACCGGTCTGAGGTTCCTTAGAGGCAACCTCAAAATAACAGCGGGAATCCTTATGGCGTTCCTGAACTTAACCCTGCTTGGCTCAAAAGAGCAGCCGACGACAAAATACATTTAGTCAGTATGCGGGAAGATCTACCGTGATGTGTAACCGTCATGTTTGGAAAGATTCGAGGCCTCTTACTTAATTCATCAGACCGGAGAAGTAAAAATTCTGACACAATTTGATTGTTCGAGCCCCCACGGATTGAGGCGCAGCCTAAGGCATAATGTCTGCATTTCATATTTTGGAACCATTTTGGAACGACCGTGACTGCTCGATTCTTAGCGTTCAGGAGCAGCGACGGACGAAGGTAAGACCGAAGGTCAAATTTGGAGGCAATCAACCTGGATAACTTCAAGGAGTCGGCAGCTGCCAGCGGATACAACCCGGATCTCTGAGTTCATTTCGCGATTCATGGGACTTTTCAGGGCTGTCGGACGCAACCAGTTTAGTCGTTGTATATCTACTAAGGAATCAGTATGGCAAGGTCACGCCAGTGGATCACACCCCGAAACCCATCATGGAGAATTGAATACCACAACGCCATTGCGCATTAAATGCACTGTAGCAATAGTATCAGACCCTCGCCGAGATAAAAAGCTCTTATGTCGACATCTGTGGCACCGAAATTTGGCAAGGCTGAGCCTCGCTCAATTTTCAGATGTAAAGAGAATCCAGCAGATCCGTATAAAGCCTATAACTTTGTTGACCTAATCATCGTCCGAAGGACTCCAAAAACGCTCAACCTGAATGCTTTCAAGCATTGCATCCGGTGATCGTGTTTTCACTGTAAGTACTCTAATGTATACTCACGTCGGACGGGCATAAAACATTAGGACTGCCATTTGTGGACTTCAGCGTATTCCTCAGCTTGAACATGGCCGAGGCGTTACGATGTACTGTCCCCGGCGTATTAGTCCTTGGTCCCAGGCCCGCAATAAATTCTATCCGCCCTCTAAGTACCCCACACTCATACCCGTGATAACATCAGTCAATACGCCATTCAATCGGATTTGCGTTAAAGTTAGCTTGAAATTTGTACATATATGTATGCGACGTCAAAACACGTTGCATCTGTAAACACAGTGACAGTTGTGATATGCGTTCGTTTGTTCGTTAGGGCCTGGAAATAGTTATGTAGTAAGGACCAAGACGGTCAGCAGGTACTACGTGGGAGTTGGAACACACGGTGAACTGCGAAATTCCAACACCGCCGTGTCGACATCCATGGGATCGCGCTGGAACATTTTGCGAATTCCACTGGCAGATCACTGAAGGGAACAGTTAGCCACAACACCATATCGAGATACCCTTCCAATTTTTATGTAATACATATTTTTTCTTGAATTCTGCTTTCTCCGTAAGTCTAGTACAACGCTTTTTTGTATACATCTCGAAGTTCCATGTTCCACCCTTTTTATTGACGACGTTTATTCCATCTCCTGATGATTCTCGTCACTCCAAATCCAACGAGATCCTGATCAAGGGCCAAGGCAAATTGAAAAAAAAAAAAAACTCGAACTTGCCCTGATTCTTTTTCGCCATTCTGACTACATCCTACGTTTGATATCTCAGCCCCTATCAGTCCCTGGTCCTGAGCCAGTGATAGATTCTACTTACCCGGAACACGGTCCAGGCCGTTCAGCTTTGAACAATTACTACATTCAAACATGATACTCGTGCGAGGAACGTTACCGTACCCCAAAACTAATAAGCATCGCCAACTTGAAGTTGATCTCCTCACGCTCAGAAAAATCTTAGCCACTTGCCTTGGCTACACTAGTCATACATATTTCCCTTTTCAGATAGACAAAACCTGTTTACTCCTTTCGTCCAGCGGCCCGCAAAGCCGAAGCAGATCTTTAATATCCTAGTCCCCTTCCCTTGGAAGCGCTGAGCACGGCGCTTAAAGACAAAGTAGGCAGGAAACGGGGCCCGGGGAAGAGGCATTTGAAGTTTGAACGCAATGCTAAGTAGTAGTAAAAAATCTGCCTTGACATTACCAAACTCCCGACAAACAAGGAAATCTACAAACAATTCCTATTCAGATTAAACCAGCGAAGGCGACTAGACCTGACATTAATAGACAACCTCAAGTGTGGTGGAAAGGCTAAAAAACAGCCGCCTGAAAGAGGATATATTCCGACACGGGGAATCGAACCCCGGGCTATCGCGTCAGGCCGCTTATGAGAGGCGATAATGTTAGCCACTACACCATATCGGAATTCCTAATGACCCCATTTTCAGTCAACATACTGCGACTTACTTACACTGCCCGCATTCTGCCGGGCGGTAAACTTCCTGGATGTATCATCGGCTCTTTGAAAAGGGCTGTCGAGACCCGCGCCGCTAGATTCGGACCGAGCTTATGCATACAAATTTAGGATGCATAACAGCCCTTCAAACAGCCATGAATTTTTACCGCCCAGCAAAATGCGGGCAGTGTAACAAGTCTTCTCAACCACGAAACCGAAAATGGATCGAAGAACATCGCTCGACCTCAACAACCCATTCATGTTTCCCACAAACCCGCCCCCATTTTGGAACTATTGAGTTTGGTTTCATACGCAACGAAACTACTCAGTAGTCTCTCATTTAATCAACTTGTTTTTGACTTCCCTCGCTCTACTTATAGTAACTTCCGTCGTTTTTTTCTTCTTTTTCCTTTGTCATTTTACAAGCGATAATAAATGTAAAAAAATGAAAGAAAGACAACTACCATACACCTCTACCGCAGGAGGGGAAAATCAAACACTCCAGTCAAGATTCGGGCAGGCGAGAGCAGGGATGGAGCAGACATGTATGTAGACACATTTGCGAGCGAGTGGAACGATGAATAAGGAACACGGAACAAGGGTTTCAACCCCCCCTCCCTTATGCTACGGGGTAGCATCTCGTACACCAAAATCCAAGGCACCTCCGAGGCACCTCCCGCCTTACACCGCCACCACCGATGGCATCCTCAACTCCACACACACACAACTCATCGGAACCGACCGTTATCAACGACAAATCTCCCCTCCACTCGCCGTTCCTCACGCAGGCAGCCTCAAACCCAAATTATCCGGAACAGCGAGTGTAGGATCCATTTGAGAACTCATATGGCCACCGAACCTACAATGCGAAAGAACAAAACAAAATAGCAGTCGGTCAGTCAAATCTTTCTGGTAGGGGAGAAAGCGGAAGAACGGAGCAAAAAAAAAAAAAAAAAAAAAAAAAAAAAAATCGGTGAGGAGTAATAGTAGGTCCAGATTGAATACGCAAAGAAAAGGAGGCAAGGAAAGGAAAGACGAGTCTTGATTCTAAATTTAAGAAAGCAACCAAAAGCAACCAAGTACAACGGAGCGCACGTACGCACTCGAAAAGCAAGAACACTCCCCAACAACAAAAGACAAGAAACAAACTCAAGCGAAAAGAACAGTGCTTACCCAACAGCGCCCTCGCTCTGTCTAAACTTTGCAATCCTAGCTTCAACCTCGGGCCTGAAATTTTTCATGAGACCTTGGATAGGCCATGCGGCAGCGTCGCCCAATGCACAGATGGTTCGGCCTTCGACTTGTTTGCTATATATATAACGTAGGTGAGTCACCGAGTAAAAAGTGGAGGGAGAAGGAGGAAAAGGGGGAACGGGAGGAGAAGAAGGAGTGGGAGGAGTGGGAGGAGTGGGAGGAGGAACGGAGGAAAGACACATACGTCAACTCGAGCAACATATCAATCTCCCTAACATGCGCCCGTCCATGAACCATCCGGTCCATCATGTTCATCATCCAAGTAGTACCTTCTCTACAAGGCGTACACTGTCCACACGATTCGTGTTTATAGAACTGAAAAAAAAAAAAAAAATTCGTCAGCTAGAAAGAAAAAATGCCGCCAATTCCAACTCACCCTCGAAAACCTAGCAATAGCCTCTACGATATCCGTACTCTTGTCCATAACGATAACCGCTCCAGTTCCAAGACCACTCCCCGCATCCTTGAGCGAATCGTAGTCCATTAAAACCTCCCCACTCTTCTGCTGATTCAACACAGGGACCGAACACCCCCCAGGAATAATTCCCAACAAGTTATCCCAGCCGCCTATAACACCCCCACAATGCTTGTCAATCAACTCTCTCAGCGGAATCGACATCTCCTCTTCAACAACACAAGGGTTGTTCACGTGCCCAGAGATACAGAACAGCTTGACACCACTGTTGCGCTCCCTCCCGAACCCGGCGAACCATGAGGAGCCACGACGACAGATGGTAGGTGCGACAGCGACAGTCTCGACATTCGCTACCGTTGTCGGACACCCGAACAATCCTACATCGGCAGGGAACGGAGGCTTCAATCTTGGCTTCCCCTGTTTCCCTTCCAAGCTCTCGATCAGCGCCGTCTCCTCTCCACAAATGTAGGCTCCGGCTCCACGGTGGAGGTAGACGTCAAAGCCATACCCGGACCCACAGGCGTTGGGACCAAGGAGTCCAGCGGCGTAAGCTTCATTGATAGCCTGTTGGACGTGCGAGGCTTCTTGGTAGAATTCACCGCGGATGTAGATGTAGGCTGCTGTAGCGTTCATTCCTCGTCCGGCGACAAGACAGCCCTCGATGAGTTTATGTGGGTCACCGCGCATGATTTCCCGGTCCTTGCACGTTCCGGGTTCACCTTCATCTGCGTTGACGACTAGATATCGTGGGCTGGTAGAAAGGTTTCATTGTCAGAAAAAAAACAAAAAAAAAATGGGAAAGAACGCCATGCATGCCCATTTACCGTTTATCCTCTTGCCAGTTAGGCTTGTTCATAAAACTCCATTTCAAGCCAGAAGGGAAGCCTGCACCTCCACGACCGCGTAGCCCAGAGTCCTTGATAGTCTGAATAATCCACGAGTCGCCCTTGAGAAGAATGTCTTTTGTACGGTGCCAGTCACCTCGAGACTAACAAACCCCCGTATGGTCAAAAACTCGGGCGAGAAAAAAGAAAAGAAAAAGGGAGAAATACCTGAGCACCCTTTATTCCATGGTCATGTCTACAATAAGCATTTGTGAAAATTCTATCTTGGTCTTTCAACCCTCCGTATCGTCGAACAGGGTTGGTGGCATCTGTGACAGTAGCAAAAGTTCTTGGGGAGGCAGAGTGTAGACGAGGACGAGGACGAGATAGTCCTATTAGTAATGTCAGCATTCTAGTTCGCATCAACAAATTTATTGGAAAAATATACCTCTGAAGGTCGTTTTAAGCATCGTCAACACCGTGCTAGACGACGACGACGATGATGGCAGCGAGGAGGGTTTGGGTTTCGGAAATGACGGAGCCGCCGGAAAGTTCACGTGTCAGCCAATCAGAGAATTTGGATTTTCGGCCCCTTTATTTACTTTGTTTGGTTATGGATACTTGATGACTCAGCCGAGTGGGTCCGATATGGTGTAGTGGCTAACATTATCGCCTCTCATAAGCATGGTGGACGCGATAGCCCGGGGTTCGATTCCCCGTTTCGGAATGAGGTGTGTGTTGCGATCTTTTTCTTCTTCTTTCAAAGATTATTTACATAAATAATTGCCGTTTGAACTGAATGAAGTGAAACAAAAGAAAACAAAAACAGTTCCAACGGCTAAGCTGATTTCGAGTGAGACTGCAAGGAAGTCCTCGGGCACTTTTGACCGGAAGCTGAATGATGAAGAACACTGCATTTTGCACTCTTATTCTATACATGTCTACATCGAAGATCAAGTAAAAAGCCCCTACGCTTCTCCATTCTTCCCAAATCTGTCGTCTAAACCCCTAAAGTACGAACACACCGGCGCCTCATTGAGGAGGATGCTGTTCCAACGACTTAATAATTACCCCCCTCATCGCCTCATTGCCAAGTTTTAGCTTTCGTACATCCGCAGCCTGGACCATCCCCGAGTCGACATACTGCCCAGTCTTCTCGTGATTCTCGATTTCCTTCACGACATCTTCCAATTTCCCAGAAGCAGGGAACAGCTCGAGGATTTGTCCGTCATGCGCTCCATTTTTGAGCGCGAACGATGTATATTCTTGGTTTCTGCCCGCTCCGACTTTGTTTCCGATCGAGAGATTGGGTAGGTAGGCTGCGGATCATGAGAACGTTTTCAAACGAAAAGAAAAAAAAAATCGGAAAGGGACAACGACTCACTGTTAGCCTTGAACTTTGACTTTGATTCACCTATAGCCTTACTATCCCCATTGAATCCCTTAATCATAACTGCAGGATATCCTTGGTTCCCAACCTGAATATTAAAGAACGTCCCAGAATCGACATACTGCCCAGTCTTGGAATGATTATCAATTTCCGCTTGAACAGCCTTTGTCCTGGCCACGGTGTCCGCCCCTTTGAAAACTTCGATGACGAGCGTTTTGCTGGGGTGGCCTTTGTAGGATCCGATGACAATGTGGGATTCGTATTCCCCATTCCTGCCACCGCCGACCTTTTGGGAACCGATGGTGAAACCTTGGAGTTTCTCTTTATTTTAATGAGCGAGGGGTGAATATCATTAACACGGAATGGTATGAAGTATTAAAACTCAAGTGAACTCACTCTTTCCGTCGAATTTGGGAGCATCAGCTCTTGCAAAATTGGAGTGAGGTTGAACGTCTTTACCACGTAGCACATGCGATGCGACTATCCCCGAAGAAAAAAGGGGCAAATCAGGGCTGTCGGAGACGAGCTAAAGTTCTGTGCCTGAAGACTTACGTTCTCCTGGAATCGCATGCCCTTGAGCGAGCAAAACATCATCGTGTCCTCGAGTTACGATCTGTAAATTGTGTCCTTATAAGTAATATCCTCGCACCGCAATGTCCAGAATCAAGCACTTGCCTCGGAAGAATCAGCATCGCGCACGTGAATACCGTGGGGTGCCGCATAGGCAGAGAAAGCAAAGGAAAGAGAAATAAGGGCCACGAGGGAAAGCTTTGAGTGGGCTGGACCAAGCATAGGGAATGTAGGATACGCAAAGAAGATAAGAGATGAAAGGTAACAGATATGAACCACCAAAGGGCTATGAACAAAAC
The DNA here is from genome assembly GCA_013368555.1 of Collybiopsis confluens. Taxonomy (NCBI): domain Eukaryota; kingdom Fungi; phylum Basidiomycota; class Agaricomycetes; order Agaricales; family Omphalotaceae; genus Collybiopsis; species Collybiopsis confluens. Next base: position 3,744 of record JAACJN010000123.1, on the reverse strand, counting down.
TTTCTGACCGGCAGAAAAGTAAGGGGAATGAGCTCGAATTTTTTGGAACGAGACAACTGTGAATATATAGGCCCTTTCCAGGGGGAAAGGGATAAAGATCTGGGGTAGGATCGTACCCAGTTGTCAACGGTCGCGAGGGTTCTTCGCAGTCACTAACAGGGTCACAAATTTCGGAACGCCTTTCCAGGGGAAGAGTGATAAAAATCTGGTAGCCTACCCCAGCTGTCAACGGTCACCCGGCGTCGCGAGGGTTCAGCAGGATATTAGGTAGAATATGAAATATCCTGGGGAGGTCCGAATCCCGAACGACCAGTTTACGATGCTACTAAACTTCTGCTTGCTCGACTCATCAGCAGTGGGCCCTCCGACGCCTACTCATCTGAAGCTGTCAAGCTGACATCTCACGCGCATAAGATAATCACCAGTCCTTATCTAGCTTATCTAGCCAGAACTGTTCAAGTAACGGATCGGAAGAACTCATCATCCAATAATACTATCTTCACCGGAGCAGCTGTGCCAAAAACTTCACCCCCTCCAGCGACATCAACCTTTTTCTCGTCCGGCAAAAACCTAACACTCTCAATAATCATTATCAGCTCGTCCAACGCTCTGTCCCTCTTTCGAAATTCGAATGTAGGCGTACCAGCCACAAAGGCTCTGAGCCGCCTATGATTAACTTCCGGAGCTCCAGACTCGTTGCAGGCTCTGATGGCAAGGTCTATGAAATGCGGTTCAACTGCGACAGCTGGACCGTGGGCGTTCATGATCCACCATAGGCATTGGAGAACAGTGCTTAAATCTGTTGAAGTCCGGTCAAAATATATAAATAAAATCAAAACAGAAGGACCCCATAGATACGTACCACATATGTATCCCATTAACAGCTGAAGAATAACAGGTATCTTTTGATACGCAGCATATAACCATTGAGCTATGGCTAGCGTAGCGACAATAGGGACTGTGGCTAGTGCTGCTCCCGGTACTGCGTCACTGATAATCCCAATCAGTCCGGTCACGACCTCCGAGCTATTTTTTTTTTTTCACGCTTCAGCCCTCCAACCCTCACGACGAGGATTATAATATATATATAAAACAACCGAAAACGTACATTGCGCCTCTTTCGACTCTGAGCATATCCAGCTCCACTAAGTCGTTCACTATTGTTGTCAATGACAGTTTAAATTGCAACGACTTGAGAAGCTAGAAAAAAAAAGAAAAGAAAAAGAAAAGAAAAGAAACGGAATGATGAGGGAGAAACGAATAAAAAGACAGAAGGGTAAATCCATACCATATCAGGGTCATTAAAATTCCAAATATCAATCATATCATCGTGAATCCTCCTCAGACACTGCGTGAGTGGCCGTCCCGAGAAATAAAGACTGGAAGCTAGGCTCTTCCAGTACTCTAAGCACCCGTTACAAACGACTGAAAACTGCAGGGAGATGACCACCTGACGTACTTGTACGTCCCACAGCAATGCAAGCGTCGATTTTCGCGTCGACACTTGCGCGCTGTGCCATTGCCCATAGAACCCACATGTTCTCGTCCAGTTGGTTTTTCGTTTCGTTCACGAGGTGAATCAGGGTATCGCGATACTTTCGCTTTTCTGTTATAGATTTTTTTTTTTTTTTTTTTTTGAGAAAAAAGGTGTTTCAGATGAGTTTTCCGTTTGGTGAAGGGCGAAACAATTTGTCTTTGCAACTTACTCGAAACTTTGGCGTAGGTATGACTTGAGGTTATACGTCTTAATGGTCGAACGCAAACCTCTTGGAAATATTCCTCCGCTCTTTGACGAATAACGAGCTGAAGCTTGTCGTCTTCGTCCTCAATATCCGTAGCTTCCCTCTCCATTTTACTAACCAAAAGGTCGAATTTGGTGAAAACAACAATGACGGGGACTGCGTTGGTGGTTAGTAATCTGAGGGGGGGGACGGGGAAGGGAGGAATCTCGTACCACCATGCAGCGCTAGCTGTAGGAAATTTTCGTCTGCTATTTGAAACAGCGCACCATTTTCTGTAGGGATCTCCATACAAAACCTAAGCCCATCATGTGTAATGAGAGGACAAGTAAGTATCCGCTACAACGTAATCGAAGCTAGGAAATGATCTCACCATATAGCATGAAGCTTATCCTTCAGCTCCGGTTTCTTTGCCCGATCATCGATGAACTTTTTCACCGTCTCAAAATGGTGCGTTTCTCCTGTTTGAAACCCCTCTGAGTCATGCAGGATGAATAAAGGGTTTTGCTCAGAGGTAATCTCTGAGTTGATATTGGCGACCCCTGGTAGGTCGTGTGCCACGTCCTGCATGGCCGGTATACATATATGTGTGTATTAATAAGTGACTATCGAGAAGAGAACGAAGAGTGTACTTGCCGCAAACTGAACGTCAAAAGCTGCATTAATCAACGATGATTTGCCTGATCCAGACTGATAAAACATTCCAATTAGTTGTCTCTTTTTTCTTATCCGCAAACTTTTCGCTGTTGTCAACGTATACCGACCTCGCCAATAACTAGGATTCGGAGCCTGGAGAAGAAGTCATATCTCGTTATCTCGTTTTAAGCCCACTCATTAGTACGTACTGCGGACAGGCGCTTAAAATTTCTGCTGTGGACGAAGCTAGCTCTCGCTGGAGTGTTGGGGAGTCTCCGAGCGACGGCGCACGATTCAACCTAGTACCACGATGCACGACACCTGGAGACGGAGGTGACCTGGTGCCACGATACGAGACACTCGGAGACGGAGGTGACCCAGTACCATGATACGAGACACCTGGAGACGGAGGTGACCTGGTGCCACGGTACGAGACGCTGGGAGACGGCGGAGATTCGTTTATGTGTTCGGACATCTTTTGAACCAGCAGTGGCGGATGAAATTGCGGTCTATTTGTACAGGGGAAGAGCAGCAGGGAAACCCCGAAGATGGGGGGATGAGCAAGAAAGAGAGAGAGAACGCGCCCCGGAATCAAGTATCAGGATCAAGTAGGAACAAAGACTTCATCAGTTTAATTATGCCGCTGTCACGGGCAGTGTTTTGGAGCAAAGCTGACATAGAAGCAGAAGAGGAACGTGCAAGGCTCGTCGCGGTGATTGGCGGAAGAAATATTAGGACCAGTATTGTTATTGTTGGATTGGGTCCTGTTCCCCGTGGTCAATTTTGTGATTCTCTTCTAGCACAGAGTCAATCGTGTTGGAAATGACGAGCTGGAACCGAATGGAATTCAATCGTAGCTGAGAAAGTAGCCTATATCTTGAACGTCCGCACCTGAGAAGCAAAATTGAACGGTAATTACCGCTCGTCCGACACCAAATCAAACCAAACACCGAAGTTGAGGCGTCCTCCTCTTTCCCTATGATGGTTATCCATATCTTCCCATTAGTCGATGCGCGTCCAGCTGACAGCAGAATATGTCGTTGAGACAGAAGATTTAGATGGTCATATGTCACGTCGTAGTCGTTGCCTGGCTAGCCCGTTCCTTGTACTACAAAGCACGTAACTCCAAAAAGTTTTTGTTGAACTACAGATAGATAGATAGATAGATATTTACGCGGCTCCGACAAATTGTAGTTCAACAAAAAAATTTTGGGAGTCACGTGTTTTGAGCGCTCATTTGAATGCTGACCAGTGGTATCAAAGTAGTACATACTACTAGATTTATTGATCATGATGGGCTAGTACGAAATCTAATTGTACTTTGTGTGCGATGGGGAGAAGTCTCTCAAGTTGTTTCTCCTCGAATCCG
>JAACJN010000122.1:0-137638 GCA_013368555.1 Collybiopsis confluens | reverse complement strand
ACACTCTCAGGCCAACACCTCCTTGCTGGCCAATCTCATCACCGAAGCTACCAGAATTGATAATCGGATAAATGAACGATTCAGGCAGAAGACGCCCTTCAAAGCAGTCACTCCTGCCACTCATAGCCTCCAACCAATTAACGCCCCCTTCATCGCTCATCGAGACCCAAATGCCATGGATGTAGATGCCCACGCACGGTGACGGGTAAGAGTTCGACGACTATCGAAGATTCATGACGGGAAGTGTTACGGATGTGGATCAAGGAACCACCGTAAGGCAGATGGACATCACGAGCGAGATGTCTGTGACACTGTGGGCTCACTGGGCACTTGGCAAGTGTCTGTCGTCGTAAGTATCTAGGTTTGACAGGACGTGCTGCCCCTCGCAACATTTCGGCCACTTCTATCACGGAACCCTCCACTTCCACCATCGCGGCAGCTCCGTCTGTCTCCGTCACGCCGGATCTTGCCCAAGTCCTTCAACAACTTGCTGCCAATCAACAGATGTTAGCGACCCAGATTGCCGAATTGCGCCAGAATTTTTAAAGTGGGAACCCGCCACGGCTGCCGCCTGGTTCCCCGAATTGTACTCTTATAAATCGTCTTCCATTTATGCATCTATCTCCTCCTGTACTATCGGTTCGGTTCAATCTAGCGATGTTTCTCATTTTCGCATACCGATTAAGTTACAAGGGAGATTCAAGAGTACAAAAAGCGCAGCAATGATAGACTCTGGTGCAACAGGTCTATTTCTTCATCAACGGTTCGTAAACCAAATCATATCCTCACTCGACCTCTCCTCCATCCAATCACTCTCTACAACATTGACGGAACTCCTAACACTGCTGGAAAAATTACACACTCGCTCGCTTACTTTCCACTATCGATCAAAACTCACCCCAACTTCTCGAGTATCTAGTCACCAATCTAGGAACGGAAGATGTCATACTAGGCCTACCCTGGCTTCGAAGGGTCAACCCTAACATAGATTGGAAACAGGGACGACTTGCGATTACCACCCCTATTCCTCCTCGCATGACAATTACAGATGAACCTGAACCTCGAGAATCTAATGTTGGAGGAACCACAATCGACAAAATTCTGGAACCTAATCCCGAATACATTCCGTTACCAGAACCAGAGGAGCTACCGAGTCAGGAAGTATTCGATGTCGAAGCCCCTCTATATCGATTAAACGGGAATCGCAAGAAGAAGGGCCCTCCTTCGTGCCGGAATTCTAGATCACGCAGCGGAAGAACTTTGGTGCGCCGCAGGGTATACTTACTCCAAAAACTGGCAGAAGCAGCGAACAAGGACAAACCAGCAAAAACCTTTGAAGAACTCGTTCCCCGTGAATACCGTCGCCACACCAAAGTCTTCTCCGAAAAGGAATCCGAACGCTACCTGCACACAAACCTTGGGACCACGCAATTGACCTCAAACCGGACGCCCCCGAAACTCTACGTACGAAAATCTATCCAATGTCTCTTAATGAACAGGAAGTGGACAAATTTCTAAAAGAAAACTTACGAAAAGGGTACATTCGGCCCTCTAAATCCCCTCTGGCCTCTCCAGTGTTCTTTGTCAAAAAGAAAGACGGAAAATTACGCTTTGTCCAGGACTACCGAAGACTCAACGAATACACCATTAAAAATCGATATCCCCTTCCCTGATTTCCGACATCATCAGCTGCTCCGAAAATCCAAAATCTTCACCAAGTTCGATGTACGATGGGGTTACAACAACGTTAGGATCAAGGATGGACATGAATGGAAAGCAGCATTTGCCACTAATCGAGGGCTCTTTGAACCACTAGTAATGTTCTTCGGATTAACAAACTCCCCCGCTACGTTCCAAGCCCTCATGAACTCTATTTTACTGATCTGATTGCTGCTGGAAAGGTCTGTCTACCTCGACGACATTCTCATCTTTACCGAAACCCTAACGGAGCATCGGTCCATTGTACATGAGTCCTCACTCGCCTAAACCAACACGATCTGTACTCCGGCCAGAAAAATGCGAATTCGAACAGTCATCTATGGAGTACTTGGGACTCATCATTGGAGAGGGAGAAGTGCGAATGGACCAGTTAAGGTTGAAGCAGTCAAAAATTGGCCCGCACCTTCTCGCTACGTGATTTACGAGGTTTCCTTGGATTTGCTAACTTCTATCGAGGTTCATTGAAGGCTTTGCAAAAAAGGCACGACCACTCAACAATCTCACTCGGAAAGACATCAAATGGAACTGGGGGACCCAGCAACAAGAAGGCATTTCAGTCACTAAAGGACACCTTCACCGCCTCCCCAATTCTTGTTTTATGGGATCCCAACAGACCGACCAGAATCGAAGTCGACGCCTCGGGATTTGCCACCGGGGGAACTCTATTACAAATGCAGGATGACGGGCAATGGCACCCAGTGGCATTCTGGTCAGCCTCTATGGACCCAGCCGAGCGAAACTACGAGATTTACGATCGAGAAATGTTGGCCATCATTGAAGCATTAAAGGACTGGCGAAACTTCTTAGAAGGACTACCGGAAGCATTCGAAATCATCACCGATCATCAGAACCTAGAATTCTGGAGAACGGCGCAAGACCTCAGTCGAAGACAGGCTCGATGGGCCTTGTGGCTGTCTCGGTTTGATTTCCGTCTTAAACACCGTCCTGGAAAATCAAACACCCAAGCTGACGCTCTATCTCGCATGTCCCAGTTCCAGGTATCTGATGCCGATGACAATCAGGAACAAAATCGTTCTTCACCCTGAACACTTCATTAATGCCGCCACCGCTGTCCTATTCCATAATCCCCTCTACGACCAAATCCGTAACGCCAGTGAACGAGAAGCTGAGGTACTAGAAGGGTTAAAGCAGATTAAAGGCCCGCAGAAACTAGTTGGAGGATTACCAGAATGGAGAGAAGAAAATGGTCTAGTCTTTTATCGAAACAAAGTGTACGTGCCACCAAGTCCTGAACTACGAAAGGCAGTGCTGATCCAATGCCACGATGCTCCAACTGCTGGACATCCGGGTCAGCATGGGACCTTGGAGCTAGTGAGCAGGAGTTCTGGTGGCCCGGAATGCGCTCCTTTGTGACAAATACGTTGATGCTGTGATCCGTGCCAACAAAAACGCCTAAACCCTCATTATTCCTCATCCCTGCAACCTCTCCCCGTTCCCAGTGGTCCTTGGGAAGATATTGGTGTGGATCTAATTGGCGAACTACCAATGACGCAGGATGGACACAATGCAGTCATCACATTTGTCGACCACTACACCAAAATGATCCACTGTCTCCCCACAACCACCGAAATCACTGCCGAAGGGGTTGCCGACTTCTACTACCGAGAAATATTCCGACTCCATGGACTTCCCAGACGGTTCCTCTCAGATCGCGGCCCTCAGTTTGCTGCTGAAGTGATGCGCCACCTACTAAAGCTACTTGGCGTTGAATCTGCGCTCACTACGGCATATCACCCAGAAACCAACGGACAAACTGAACGAGCTAATCAGGAAATTGAACGTTACATCCGGATGTACACTAAGCCGACGCCAAGATGACTGGGACCACCTGCTACCCACTGCCGAATTCGTCATTAACTCCCGTATCCACTCAGCCCATAATCATTCCCTTTCGAAGTCCTCTACGGATATACTCCTGAATTTAACATCCCTGTCGGAGTGTCCAAATCGTATCCCTCCATCAATCAAAGGCTGGAAGTCTCCGTCACGCAAGGGAAGATGCGGAGGCAGCACTCCGCATGAGTAAACAAAGAATCAGAGAATCAGTAGCAGGGAAGGTACAGGAATTCGAAGTAGGCCAACCCGTATGGCTTTCCACCAAAAACGTTAAAATCCAACAAAAACATGGAAAACTTGGAAGCCGTCGCCTAGGACCATTCGAAATCACCGAGAAGACCGGGCCACTTACATATCGACTCTCCCTTCCCTTCTGGATGAAAATCCATGACAACATTCATGTTGATCGCCTATCTGCTTGGAAAGGAAACGAAGTCAATGGAATTACGCCACCACCTCCTGAACCAGAAGTTATAGATGGAGAAGAACACTGGAAGTAGATAAGATTGTGGACAGCAGGATATTTGGACGATGGAAGAAGCTCCAATTTCTGGTAAGATGGAAAGGCTACGGCGAAGGCAAAGAAAATTGGGAACCGGAGGATAATTTGGTAGGAACAAGTGACGAGGCAATTGCGGACTTCTATCAGGCCCACCCTAGTGCTCCACGAAAAATTTCAGCAACCGTTTTTCACTCCCTGCCATGGCAACCATTTGAAAACTTCACGGAATTTGTCGCTGGACATCGACTGTAGAAGGGGGGTAATGTCGTGACAACGGTACTTACATCATTTTTCTCACACTCTATTCATCTATCCCACGCCACCTTTCTTCCTTTATCATATGATCGTGTTCGTTACTCATACTTCTTCGACTCATTGCTCCATATCCATTTCACAATTGCGTACTGCCTCCTTTTCTTCCTATTGTCTTTCTTCCTTATTGTTATACTTCACTCCCATTCGTCGCTATTATTCTTTCACCTCCCTCTCTCACAACTGTCACACACTTATTGTCTTTGATACCTACTTTCTCTCGCGCTGTTGTTCCTTCCTCTCGCGCTATTATCTTTTGACCTCCTTGTTGTTCTTTCCCTCTTATTGTCACCATACGTATATAAGGGCTGTAGATAGCACCTAGTTCCCTATCTCGACCTCTTGGTCATTGGGAACTAGGTTCGTGTTGTACCTCTCTGTATATTCCAAATACTAACTTGGTCATTGGGAACTAGACATCCTCTGAGCCCTTGTGACTGGCCCTTCGTGCTATCACTGCTGTTGAGATCACTCCTCTTTCACCACCCTTGTACGCCGCGCTTAAGTTCGGACTCCGTCGTCTTTTGAAGCTTGCCGGCTACTCGGTCTGTGCTTGTGCTTGTGCTTGTGCTCCTCTCGTGCTTCCCTCGTTCCGGTCGTTCCGATCCTCGTCGCGACACTATTGCCATCCGTCTCATCATATTAGGCACAAAATATTTGCAAAGGAGCAGCAGATAGTGAGAGCAGCACAGAGAGATACTAAAAGTGAGCGACCCTTGATTCCTCCGCACCACGGCGACATAAAATTTGAACTAATCACTCGAACCAAATAGTGATTCCTGTCTCCGGATCAAATATTCTACCACGACCGTCGATTGATGCAAATAGTGAACGAGTCTCCTTTGTGGGACGTAGACCATAGGTCATCCATCATCTCAGAACTGCGCAGAAACAGTATCAAATCTTCCGCTTGCCATCCAAGATACGGTAGCAAGGGGCTGCCTTCTGACGGTTGATGTGAATGCATTTGCTCCAATTTGGATAGAAAGTATGTCGTTTATCACTACGATGGTGAGTCGTCGTTGGCTCCGTGCGAAATAGTCTCTGATTTAATTCGCATACTACGGTGGTGTAGCTGTTAGGTGAATTCTAAAGACACTTTTGTGACTGACCTTCTTCCCGAACAGAACAGCGACGAAACAGGCGTTGGGGGTAAAGAGATCACCCTTGGTGGTAAAAAAGGCTCTATTATCTGGTATTCTTTTACTGTCCTTTCCTGATCACAATCTCACCTGTTCTTCTGACACGTACAGATTTGTGTATTTCTCAATTGATCCAATGAGTTGCGTATGTCGGAGATGCTCCAGAAAAAGGTATGTTCTGTCTCTGTATTCTTGTTTGTTTTATCTTAAATCATACTCAGGTCTTCATCATGGTTGTTTCAACTACGCCTCCACTATCGAGGTTATAACCTCGTAACACATTTCCCGCGACCGTGATGGACCTTATCAAGTTCATCATTGGAGACGGTCCCCTGCACTTGGATTGGGAATCGACATAGAAAAGTACCTAGGTGGTTCCGGGGTCGGGATCGAATGGAGAGTTAGCTTTACGCATTCGAGTTTCTAAAAGCTATTCATCTCTCTTTGGGGGTGTTGATCTTCCCGGGACCTTTTACTGTTCATTCTTAGAGGAAACACGGCTCCATGCTCGAATGAGCCCAAGTTTTTTTTGGTTGTGGGAGAGAGAATGCAGGAGCTCGAGTAGGACTATGAATCGGCGTTTGTCCAATAAATTTCAGTTCGAAGCAGTACGTGTTCAAACGCTTTGGGGCCACCCCTTCTAACTTTTTCCCCCTCCCAGTGATTGCTATAACCGAAGGCGGAGTGATCCTCACAACGCTAATCTACCTATGTTCCTTTTATCGCGGAACTGAGCTTACCACTCGACTCGCTTGGTTCTGGGGCGTACAGACTATAGCAAGCGCCATAAGCGGGTTGATGGCTAATGGACTCTTACAGCTGCGCGGTGTGTCGGGCCTGCAAGGTTGGAAGTGATTGTTCTTGGTTGATGAGATTATTACTATCGTCGTTGCGGTGCTGACCTGGTGAGTAATATCATGACGTTGAAAATGAATATCTATTAACTCCACCCGACGATACAGGTTCTACCTTCCTCGGAACGCAACTCGTACAAACGCCGGTGCTCGGTGCTAGAAGCCGTGGTTCACTGACCGAGAAATCCGGATCGCTGTCACGCGTATTGTTCGTGATAATCCTTCGAAACGGGTTTATGAGTGAGTTGACAGGTTCCGCTGAAATTGGTCCCCCTTCTTCCGTTGATAAAATGATTCTTCTTGTGTAGACAACATGTCCACTGTACAGATGTCAAAGAGACTTACACCGACGTTGGACTATGGGGGCATTTTCTCGTCACGGCTTTCTCCCTCACTCCCACCAGCCCCTCTTCAAATTTGTATGTCCTTTCTGATTCCATTCCGTCCCCCCTCCCGTATACAAGTGATGCAAAAGTCAGTGGTTTTTCAGATCTGACATTCACATTTGCACTCATAATTCTACATCCTAGATATTACACTGGGTAATACAACTCAAACACCAGCTCAGACGACTTTACTTCTCTTTTCTCCGACGGCGATGTCCTCTCCGTCCCGACATCAGCCTACCCCTCCACTGCAGCTCTTCCAGATTATTTCTCAAGTGGTGCATCCACCCCTTCTTCTGCAGTTGTCGGTCCCTTTGGAATGGAAGATATCGACCGAAGTGTGGTTGCGAATCTGAATTTCAATTTCGGGTTTGGGGCGTCGGACGATAAAGAGGGACAACAACAACAACAACAGCAATACGAGGAGAAACCTGTTCAGAGGAAGAAAAAGAAGAAGAAATCGACTGGATTCTGGTCTTTTCTTTCATGGTGGAGGATAGAATCGCCCGGTAAGGATTTTTGAAAAACCAATTTTCCACGTGATCTCACCTTTTCCCTAGATTCATCATCACCTTCAGACGTCGAAGAAGGTTCAGAATCCGAGCCTCAAACACGACAGCTTGTTCTCCTCGGTCCTTTCTACGCAGGTTGCGGTGCTGCTTTGGCGGTGTATTTCGCAGCAGCCGGTGTTGCGAATTTGGTCGAGGAATGGGTTTTGGACGGAGATAGTAGACGATTCGCACTCGTCGTCGTCCTACCCATCGTCGCTGCCGTCAGCATAGTACGTTTTCTTTTTCCAAACGAAAAAAGTCTTTTTCAATGCTGACCCTCCGTACAGTTCTTCTGCCTCCAACTCGTCGGAAACCTCTCTCTCGTCCTTGGCCCCGTCGCTCAATATTACGAAAACAGCGCGTATTACTCCGCTCAACGACCTAGGCCGAGCGCCAAAGTTGACGGTGCAGCTAGGTGGATCGAGACGGTTGAAAAGACCGTTGTTCGAGGGAGCGATGCCAGTGGGCAGGAAGAAGAAGTCGAGCGAGAGATACAGAAGGAAGTGAGAGTCGGAGGTCTTCCTCATATTATGATTCAGTGTCCTGTTTACAAGGAAAGTCTGGAATTGACGATGTAAGTCTTCTCCCCTCCCCATGCCTCGACAACTACTAAAAACTTTTTTTTTATCGTTCCTTCTTTCTTTCCTTTGTAGTACCCCTTCGGTCCTTTTTACTCAAACCACAATATCGGCTGGGTCGCCCGTCCCAAACATAATTCGTCTCCCGGTGGATTCAAACATGCTGGAAAGTTCAAGGAAACGAGTAATATGAACTATGGACTCGTGCTTAGTGTAGCGATGAAGCAACAGCTCGCTAGACTTATCGCCGAAGCTTCTTCTTCTCCCTCTCCTCCTCCTCCAAGCTCAAGCTCGACCCCATCACCACCCCTCCTCCCCCCTCCTCCTCACCCTCCTAACTCCGATTTGAAAACCTAGAATCCCTCGAAGAGCGCGCACTGCAGTTGGCTATCGAGCAGCTCTACCAAGAATCAGGAACGGTGAAGAAAGATGATGGACGAAGAGACGGGGAAGGAAGTGGACAAGGTTGTGCTTCATAGACCGTGGGCTGAGAATCCGATGAGTCTTAAAGTTGGACAGATCATTTTGATTATTGATGCTGGTACGGTCGTTCTTGAGGATTGCTTCAGGGATGCGGCGAGGGAGATGGGTGAGGAGGGGGGTGAGAGTGTTGCGATTATTCAACATGAGAGTGGTGGGTCTTTTTTTTTTTTTTTTTCTTTTTTTTTCTTTTTTGGTTGACTGATTGATAACCCCCTCCCGAAAAAAGATGTCATGCAAGTCGCTCATCATTAGCTCGAGAATGGGATTACACATTTTACGAGGAGAATTAACAAGTATGTGTGCTGTACTTTTCATGTCCCCCGACCCCCGAACCCCGCCTTTGACTGTTGTTGACTTTTACTTGCTGCTAATTGCAGATGTATCTCGTACGGATGTGCGAATGGAGAAGTCGCGCCTTTTGTTGGACATGTGCGTGTTTAAAAAAAAATCATGATCACCTTGTCCAACGTTGTTGCCTTCCATCTCCATTCTTGCACCCCCTCTTTTTCTCCCCTTCCTTCCTTCAACTTGTTTTCGTCGCCGCCTTCATTGTCCGCGCTGTCGCCTTCTATCTCCATTCTATCTCCTTTTCCCCCTTCCTTCCTTCATCACCTTCCATCCACCCCTGCACTCGTCTCACTAATTAAACCTTCGAATTTCCACAGAACGCATTCCTTGAGATGGAAAGCTGTACAAAACGCCAGTGTAAGTTCTCTCTCTCTTTCTCTCCGTCTTATCCGCCACCGGTATCGACGATCTAACTTTGTTTTTCTTTATTCTCATATTAGTTCATCGACCCCGCCGACGGAAAGCGTGAGTTTTGGTCGGAAGCTAGCGTTTCGGAGGACTTTGATCTCGCGCTGAGGTTGTTACTCAAGGGGTATACTTTACGATGGGCGACGGGGGTGTTAGTTTGACGGTTGTGGATGAATTGGCGAAGTGGCAGAAGCATGCGTATGGTGAGTCTCTAGGACGGTTGTCATGCTCCTCCTTCCATATCCCTCGGGGGGCTCGGGCGCGCGTGTGCTGATTCATTTGTTTGTTAGGGTGCGACGAGTTCATCTTCAACCCGCTGATCCAGTGGTGGAGAAAAGGCCCGACTGCCTACCTGATATAATGCGCTTGAACTGAATCAACGAAAGGAACACCAGACGAAAACCTGAAGGTTTCGGAGTACAGGGAAAGAGGAATGTGCTGGATGTTGATACTATGACGTTCTTCGTGGAGAGAAGTCCCCGGGAGGGGGGGGGGCGGAGTAATGTGAGAAGTTTTTCTGGAATCTAGCCGAAAGGGTTGTTGGGACGGAGATGGGGATCACAAAGGGAAGGTAATGGAGGAACTTTTTTGATTTATACTTCCCGATGTAACCCTAAACACTTGTTTTAACTTACCTATTTTCTGTTTTTACACTGCACGTAGTCTTCGTTCAAAATTTGAATTTTGCTTTCCTCCTTGACTATATTGAATGTAAACGGACACGTGTCGAGTGAAAACGTAGAAAGCGCTATTCGGTTCACTTCTCCTCCTTGCCTTCGATCGACCATGGCCAAGCGAAAGCCAGCTTCGCTTGGGAACCCCCCCAAACGCTCTCGACCAGACCCCACCGACGCGTTAGAGAGCTTCATGCCCTTGAACGCGAACGTTACGGAATTATCAAGCTCAAAACCTGGCAATGTGACTAGAGTGACCCCGAACAAGCCTTCCAGTCGGAACGTTCCTACTTCCGACAAAGCCAACAGTAGCTCTCAAGAGGCAATGTCTCACTCGACTCCTCCACTTCCTTCCACAGATATTATTCTCAAAAGTTTACTCGATAAGTTGCCTCAAAATGATGAAGAAACTGCGTCCTATTTTGCCACCTTGCTTAAGGCTACTTCGCGTGGGCAAGGTGCTTCGGAGAAACACGGTATTCTTTCCATAGTTTCATTGGTGTATGATGCTCATGTCGTACAGGGACTTTGTCGGATCTGAATAAAGATGAGAATTTATTTCTCCAGGAGTTGGACGAAGGTAATTACATCAATATTATTGGAGTACTCTTGAGTGCTGAGGACCACAGCTCTTGTACCTCCGAAGCTCCCAAACAATGGAAAGATTTCCGAGGAGGAAGACGAGGAGTTAGATGAAGATGTTGAACAAGACGAACCCAACATCACAACAGCAGATGGCATTGACGACAGTGATCTGGAAGAGGGTAGTGACAACGTAGATTGTTTGTTTATAACGCATGCCAGTGAGAGCTAATCGCTTTCCTAGATGATGCCAGTCAGGGATATTACAAAACGTCGCAAGAAACGCTCAGCTAAGTCGAGGCGAGGACAGAAGCCGAAGGTCCTTCTTAAAGAGTTTAAGAATGAAGACCTCGCACTCCTTGCTAAACGCTGTGCCAGGATGGGTACCTGCATCCTGAATATGTTTCCGGATAGCAAAATTTTTGCGTGGGGACTGTTCTCCAACACACTCAAGACCATGGCTGCGGAAGGGAGTGCAGATGATATGGTGAGATATCTGAAGCAAATATCCTCTGACCGAAACAAGCGGAAAGACCTCGTTACCTTTGTAAGTTGTCTTCTCACAGTGTAGTATTTGTTTTTGATGACTTCCAGATGAGTTATGGACCCTCATCCATCCGCTTCGACATTGGCAAAGAGGTGAGGATTAGGGTTACACAGCACTTTGGAATTCCTGGAAATATGACACAAGAACAAATAGTTGGGTTATAATTTCCTCAGTGTTGCTTTGACTCATTTCATGGCTCTCACTTGTAGAGTTCTGCTGTGACCTGGCTGATACAGAATCGAAGATTTCACGAGGGTGATGTGGATCTCAATGTGGGTTATTATATCTGATATGTTCACTGCGTTCCCTGTTTACTGTGTTTCCAATAGAAACGAACAACAAACGGTTTACCATTTCAGACCATTCTCATTGGTGGGATTCTGCGAGGCTATTTTATAGATGGAAAACCTTCCCAAGATGAACTACTTGTGGCACACCTCAAGTCAGAGCGCAAGATTCCGTTAGCGCTTATTGCAATGGTGGTAACGTTGGTATGTTTTTTATTTTTCAATTTTCCTCCAGATTTTTTCCAAGATTTCTGAGATGTTATCCATAGATTGGCAATGCCATTCAAGAATATGCAATTGGATATAAACAGCTCACAGTGCTTTCAGCGGCTAATCTGGGATTCCAGTGAGTTATTCAATTTATTTTCTTTGCTTTCTGACGTCAAGTCTTGATGAAATTTCGGCAGCTATACTGCAATTGTCAAGACCTTACAAGATTTGAAGTCAAAAACTCCGGCTTATTACGACTTTTTGCAAACAAAGCTGTGGAGGGAAATGAAGTAAGTCTCTCAGTTTCCACCTGGTGTCAATCTTAGGTGGTTTGTTTTTAGCACCGCCGCTCCCGAAATTGTACCCCCACAGGTGTACGATTATTCTGCACTCACCGCGTTTGCTGTTGCTGCAAAACAAGGGTTGGGAGAGGTGGAGGAGGGAACAAGGGGAAAGGGGAAAGGGAAAGCAGTACAGATCCGAGAGGAAGAGGACGACTCTGAGCAAGAGTTGGTGGATGTTGGAACGGAGCCTGAATGGCGGAGGAAAAGTTTGGCAGAAGAGATAATGGGCGAGCCAACACTAATCCTAGATAGTACTCCTGATTTGGCATAACCTTCGAGTCATATATTTTCAAAGCATAATTTCTTTTAATTTAGAATTGAAATAAATGAGATTTACATCTAATGCGAAATCTTTTACAAGATGTTCAGATGGTATTCAGTGACTTTACTGGTCTAACAGGAAATGCTGAAATCTTTTCAAAACAAATTGGGAATAAATCAATACTCCGCCCTACGCTTTCCATTGACCATAAAAAAAGGTAATAACACTTGGAAACATTTAAAAATATCAGAAAAGACACTACACGACTTCGAAAAGGCCCTGAAAGAGACCTGAAAGACAGTGAAAGATACCTGAAAGACACTGAAAGATTGCTGAAAGACAGTGAAAGATCACGAAAAGTGGCATGAAAGATGATAAACGACTTACTGAGAGACTTGTGAAAGAACCTGAAAGACTTTGAAAGACTTTGAAAGATCCTCAGGCAACTTTTAAAAAATCTTCGGGTTGCTTTGTTCAATTTGCAGAGATTGTTCACATCTTTCATTTCATTTGAAGACAACTCATAACATATGACTATCTTCCCTCTCACTTTGTAGGTTCTTTATATGTGTAAGAATATTCTCACCAAAGACATTTAAAATATATTCAAAGATTTTGAAGATGGTCAAGGATACCCCAAAAGAGTCTATTCCATTTCAAACATAACAAGATTATTTGAAAGATTCATAAACTTATCTGATGCAACCATAAATACATTTCAAATTTTACAAAACCAACCACAAAACATTTCTATCTCTTTTTGACATTCTTTTTCCAGCCCCAGTTACAGCCTGCGATTTTTCAAAATGATGCAAAGTAACTTCAGGTCATGTTTTATATCTTCCCAGATATTGCAATCACATATCTACTGCTGTCAGAATTCCTTGAAAGAGAAGCATGATTTTTCAGAACAAATGAGATGTTCTGTTACCATGTTGGAGCATCTGAATGGTCAAAAAAACTCCAACAGAGTCTACCAATGCTTCTCAATAATTTTAAGACATTTTCCAGATCTTGTGCGTTGCCAAGATTTTGGGGGGTCTCTCCTGGGGTTCTGGATACTCTGGATGTTCCAAGGCTTCTAGATACCCTTAGAGAATTTGCAGGTGATTTTTATTAGCCCTGGACATAGATTAAAATTCTAGATGCTTGAGATGCACATCAATCGACCTTATATTGCCCTCATCCAACCTAAAATCTTTTATGTACTCTCTCCTCAGCCTTATTGAATATCATCATAATGCATTAAAAACTGATACCAATTAGAAATGAATATACACTAATCCCTTGAGATGGCTAAAGCAAGCATAAGAAACAGTCTTTACCAATACAAAGAAAATCCACAGCATACCTGACTGAACCCACTAGTCAAAATCAGTTTCGTAATCTGGTCCATCAACGAGATTATCCTGATTTCTCTTGCCTTTGTTCTTTACCCCAACTCTGGTCTTTCCTTTACCTTTTCCCTCGCCCCGCTCCTTTTCCACTTCCTTTTCAATCCCTACCGATCTCATTCTCGTAGATGCTCTTGTCGCTCTCTTTCCCCCATCCACAACCATTCGACTTCTAACCAGTTTTCTCGACCCCAATTCCGCATCCGCATTTGTGATCTTCCCCACTGTTGCTCCATTCTCGTCACCATTTCCTCCTCCGTCGTCTCTGCCATTTTCACTCCTCACCTCGTCAGTATAATTATGCCCGCTCATGTCCTTGTCTCCATCCACATTTGGGTCCACCATCTGATCTCCATCTCCATCTACCAGCTCATCAACATCCTGTTCGACCATGTCATCAACTTCCCCATCACCATCTTCATCTGCCGGCACCGCATTACCATCTCCATCTCCCTCACTAACCATGTACCCATTTCCACTGTAATCCATGCCCACATTCGTAGCACCAATCTTCTCATGCTGATCAACCTCCTCGTCACTAAGCCCATCCACAACTTCTACAAGTGCTAAAGGGTGTGGTGTTGGTTCCATGTTTATTACTCCCTTCTTTTTTTGGTTCTTTGGGTCGGAGGCTAGTGTAACCGTTAACTTCTGATGCTTGACCCAAAGTTGAGCCTCATCTGCTTTCTCCTCCTCCAATGCAAGAGCATCCAGGTGAGCTAGATCATACACTTGAGTCGGCCGAGCATCAGCACTAGCAGATCTTTAGATTAAAAAGTCAGAATCGGAAGTGAAGTGAATGTATCACATTAAATACATACATCATTTCCTTGTACAGTTTTGCCTGGAGAGTTTTAAAATAAATTGCCGTGCCCGTTTCAATTATCTCAATTTCGGTGAGAACGGATTTATAGCTGAGAACCATCAATATTGAAAAAAATGATAATAATAACAGCACACTCACTAATCGCCCAAATTATCCTCATTGATATGGGCAGAATGCTTGCTGGCATCAGAGGAACATCCTTCGATAGCATGATAAATCTCAACACAGGTCAGAGTAATGAAGGAAAGATTTATATGTAGACAAATACCAAAGTCGTCAAAAAAGCAATTAATTGCTTCGGAATAACTTTGATGGTGCGCAAATGCTTGATTAGCAGATGGTCTTGCTGCGGGCGGCCTTGAACCAAATAGCTTCGAAGGATCATGCCATAGAGCGGGCTTCGAAATGGTTGTGGCCCTACACTTCTATTCTAGAAAAAACGGTCAGAAAATCAGCAAGAAGAACGAATATGGAGATGAAAAAAAAGACCTTGACATCTACACCTTGGTGATGATACTTTCGACTTGCCAGAAGCCAGGTAACCGTCTCCCGCTATAACAGAGGTCAGTCATACAAAGACTTGGAACATTTAATCAACTTACTGTTTTCGTCGCATCACCCTGGACAGGTATTCCGAAATGTTGACAAGTATGAATCTTGACATGGCTGAAGAAATCCTTTCGGACCTGATGACGAGCATAATTCATCTGAAGATATGAAGGATTAGCGAATAGGCAGCATTCAAAGAGTACTAAAAGACCACTCACATATGTTACAAGATTACCGGATTGGATAGGATCTGCGGCAAGTTTCTTCAACATTTGCAGCTTCTTATCGTCACCTTTTGTCTGCCTCTCCTTCTTCAATTTTTCCCTGAAGAGAGCCATGGCAAACTTGGGCTCTGTAGGGAACATTTCAATAGTGCACACCGCCAACCGCACACACTGCTTGGCGAATGTAGCGAGGGCAGGCGAATTGAATGATGTCACCTTCACTTTACCGCTTGAAGGCGTTTCACCTATTTTCTTCCCTTTATTTTTTGGCCGTTGCTTGCTCACATCAACAACCATCACCTTGGAATCCTAATCAGCACGCGTGAAATGAGATGAAAACATATGCTCAACATTATTGTCTTCATCCATGCCCTCCTCATTCGCGCCATCGTCAATACTTTCCCCTCCAGAACTGGTATCACCTTCATCCCCACTCTCATCCCCACTCCCGTTAGTACCGCCATCGATATCCTCTTCTCCCGATAGAGCGACGGGAGGGGCTTGAATATTTTTGGACCCTTAAACAGCAATCATCAGCCAACGGTTTCATGGGAGTAGTGAACCTACCTGCTTTCAGATGTTTAAGAAAAGCAGCCTCGTTAGCAGGCATCTCCATTTCCATTTCCGAGTCGGTATTTTCACCTGCTATCAGTTAGCTAAAGGATGAGCGAGGAATATATGAAACCACTGACCATCTTTAGTTTGTTTCTTTTTCACCGCGTCTGAATACCTGTTGGATATAACAATATTCGTGGAGTTAGAATGTTTTGCTAAAGTTGTCGGTATTGTCGGCTTCGGCTTTGAAGATGAGGGGTTAGACGACGGGATTTGTGGATTAGAAGATTTTGACTTCCTTGCAGGCGGAACGGAGCTGCCGGATGGAGCTAAGCCAGTACTCCTCGCCCGTTTGGAAGCCCGTTCGGCCGAAGTGGGGGACCTGCGCTTCGAGCCCATGGAAGTAGAAGAGCAACAACAGAACGAGTCACGTGTGTTGAGGTTGGTTTCCTCGCCGTTTTAATTATATTACCCTTCGTTCGCGCTGTCGTTCCACGAGGGGTTGCAACCCTTTAGACATGGTAGTTTCCGTGCTTGAAAATAACAGTGGATGTCAGTATAATTTCTCCGGCTAGAAGCAGAAAAGTGGATGTACGAACAGGGACATTAAAAAATGAATAACAAGACTTATAAGAATGCGCATTCATTTGACCTTGGTCTGAGAATGCTGGCAAAACCACCAAAGGTGAGCTCGAGGCTCGTTACGATGCTGTTTACGAACAGCTACAGCATTACACCCATCATATGGCGGTATCTCCTTGACCTTGCGGAGGGAATGATGAGGACAAATGAACGACCACCTCTTGAGCTGACCTGGGTGGTTGAAGCAGCGGCAACAACAACAATAGCGGACGCGAGGCGGAAAAAACTTGGAATATTCCCACAAGAGTGATCCACCCATGACAAACAACCGCCGACGCTGTAAGCACAGCAGCGTCAATATCTATCGACCAACCTCTCACTAATCATCAAGGCGAATACCCGCCTCCTCAGCCGGAATCGAAATTCAACGATGATCTTGACGTCGACGACAGATGATATCAAGGGGAAGATAATGATGGTGATATGGACGAAGACTCGAGGAGAATGAAGATGGTGAGGAGAAAGGGGGATGTTCCGGAAACTTTGTCTCGACCAGTTTCGGTTGCTGGGAGGGTGCGAAAGTGGGCGTATATGACCTTCGGTCCCTCTTCGATCACTGCGGCCCTGCCATGGCCCCACTCATGGGTTTGAACACAATCGCACTCTGCGCGTACTCCACCATCTCAGAGTTGAATTCTGCGATGGACTAGTGAGGAAGAGGTTCAAGGATGAGCGCAGAATCGACATCAGTGTTATTAGCCTGGGCTTGAGATTGCAGGTAGGCAGTGTAGCGGGCTTGTTTGACGAGGTTTGTACCAAGGGCTGGAAGCCACTTAGGGCGACTCGGACGATTTGGGGGTCCGTGCAAGGGATGCGAGGAGCGGGAGCAGAAACAGGGGTGGGGTTGCTGGGAGGGGTTTCGTTTACTGGATCTCCTACTTTCGAGCCCGAACGAAGTGAGTCTGCTCTATTCTTCAGTCTGTCGGTCTGTTTCTGACATAAAGTCGAAGACGAAATGAGGCGCGGAAGGTAAAGGTGTTTCCCCCAGAATGGCTCCTCGCTAGAGAGGGAGAATAGATTAAATGGATCCGTTCTTAACAACAAAGTAGATGAACTTGCCTCGTCTGCTGACAACGCACTCTCCTTCCACTGACCATGTACATCGAGACAGGTTGGCCAACGTTCTCCTTGGCTTTCGAGCCTGAGGGCTGAATCTGTTGCTTTGACCAAACCCATTTGGGATCAGGTTTCCATCCTGGTGGAATGTCTAGTAATGGATACCTAAGAGTTTATGAACGATCATTAACACATTGAGGAGAGAGAAAATAACTCGAAGATGAGTGACGAACCATCAATCTTCCATTACAGGTTTAATTCCCAACACAAATCCAGATAGGACAACCGCCCCAACGGCATTTGCGGCCGGAGTGGATTTCTAGCGAGTGAACAAAATCAAAATAAAGTTCATATCTCACAGGTCGAAGACAACAATGACCTACTAGATTAGATTTATTACTGGATCCTCGAAGCAACATTCGGTCGCCATCATGGTCGTCTGAAGCGTCATAAGCGAGAGGGTTACGAGGAGCCACCGTCGTAAATGTCCACATTGTCGTCGTCAGCGTCATTGATAGAACCGAGACCGAATCCAGCTGAGAGTATATAGTCAGATATGAGCGACCAGAGAAGCCAATATACTACTGACCAGATATGTTCGGTCCATGACTCGTTCCAGCGCCCTTCGCTCCCAGACTTTCATTCAAACTCATACCAGGACGACACCCCAGGCCATGATTATCCTTTCGATCCCCAACAGGTTATTGGAGTGTCCCTCGGAACATAGGTGTGTTTGGTGGCTTCCTCAGAATCGTCGTTAGTTATATCCAGAGGAGTGGATTGATCGGTGCTGCATGACACCTGCAGATCCTGCAGTCGCCGTTGGTTGAGAGTTAACCGAGGTTGTTTGTTGAGAGGCCATCACCAGCCTCAGGAAACGGGAGGGGTGTGAAAAACACATCTGATGAAAATGACGTGCTGGATGCTCGCCTTGTATAAGACGGCCAGAAGTCGAATAAATGGATAGCAATAAATACTATCAAATCAGATCAGACGAGTAGAACACATGTAGTGAAACAACTAACAAACAAGTACTTCCATCAAGCGCTACGCAGTGCAACATCAAGAGGAAGCATGGTCGGGTGAGAGTTGCTAGAGATGCGGGAGACGGTTGAGATGAAAACGAGAAGGTGAAATGACGAAGCGTCAACGCGTCAGCTTCCAAGGAGGATGTATGAGCATAGCGCATGATCGTCGTCTTATTGGAATCACATTTGCCCGCCCCGAGGGCTCTCGAAATGGCTATACAAAGTACAAGAAGTACAAGGAAGAGGTGATGGTTAAATGAGCGCGGCCTGCCTAAGTGTGTGAAACAAACTGTCGTACATCACTGTCAGTGAAAGGTTTGAGTCCATTAAGTGAGAAGGCACTAATCACCTTGGGGACGACTACTAACTTCGCGTAAGGTCTAACGACACAAATCCAATCCACGACCCAGCCCATCTATCTCTTCGACTCGGGTTGCGGCGGCTTGAGAAATGGAGAACCAAAAGAGAGTATAACACCGCTGATAGCATGAAAAGGTGTTCTCGTGAGCTCGTTACAAGCGACAGTCAACAAGATTTGACGGAGGTCGAGGGCTGATGGAAGGAAAAGGATGAGGTCGATACGGAGCGAGTAGATGAGTACCGGGAGTAACGGGTGGTTTGGGTGTACTTACTAGGAAGGAGGGCACGAAAGACCAAAAAGAAGCAAATTGGGATATTTGACGGCCAGAACAACGCGTTCAGATTCCAAACTACACGGTCTTTGATAGCTCTGCGTGCCCCCTTGTCCAGCGAGATATTAGAAGAGCCGTACACGATGGATGAAGGCTGGCAGCAATGATTTGCAGAATAGGATAGGGCGACAGACATCTGTGGTTGAAGGTTGGTGTACGGTACTCGACCGGCACAGCAAGTAAAAGAGTCGGAGTCGATCTGTTGGTACATCCACAAATTCTGGCTTTCGGCAGAACATAACGTCGAATGCCAATTAACGGTGACGCCGGGAAGTATCGGTATTGGCGGAGAGGGCATAGGTTTAATCTCGAAGCGCTAAACTAGATAAATTGAATCAAGGGGATATCTCGAAGGATTCCACAGCTCACAATATCAACATGGGTATCACTGGAATCTGCTCTTCCCCTCATCCTACAAATCCTACACGATAGCTGGAGAACTCTAGAGCGTATAATCTTGGAGAAGAAAGAAACAGCGCAGTCGAAAGCACTGGAATAGAATGATAGTGATTTTTTGCGGTCCTGGAAAGGAAAGAAGTGAGGGAAGCGGGTTGAATTTGGACGGTTTGTTTACTCTCACGCATATTGTTCTCAGTGACATCATCAATCAACGATGTCTCACGTTGCTCTCACGCGTAAACGCGCTAAGAGCACAGCACGAGACCAAGTAGTCTGATGCGAGATTCCAAAAAAAAGAGCAGCACTCGAGAGACATACTGGCGGAACGAAGGTGGGATGAGCTCCAAATATTGACAGAACTTTGAACATTTATTTGCTGCCAAGACCAATGTACAGCGGGATTGTAGGTAAATGTATGTATTCGGTAGGACTCCCTGCAGCTCGATCATTGCAGCGAATGGACCTAACGGCACCCCCGGCCAGCTCATCTACACACTTACTACTTACACCGCATGACCCACTGCTGTACTAGCCTCGGACATATCAATAGCTCATAACATCTGACCTGATTTCTAAATATTAGTATCCATCAAGTTGGCATGATGGTTACATCAGATGAAGTCAACTCAATGCATCATCTGATATAACTGTCTTGAGTATATATAGTATATAAAAGACGGAATGTTGAGCTTGAAGAATCCCACAAAGACCATCAATATTTTACCGGTCCATTGCCCTTCAAGTTTCAAGTTGCTCATCGATCATCTTGACAATCTTATCACCACTACTCCCACTGAATACCAATCTCTACAGGAGCCTTATGCCAGAATTTGAATGCCCTGTATGTTATCAAGTGTTTGCTCGGTCTGCTGACAGAATCAAGCATATCAATTTGAAGGCAAAACAAGGAGACCAAAAACACAGACAGGAAGTATTAAAACAGTCAGAAGCACTCTCAGCCAGCTTTATTAATACTATTCAATTTTTGGAATCACAGCCAGGAGCCTCCAGTGCTCCAAACAAAATCAGGCTTGAACAGATGGAGAATAACATAGATGTTAATGATCTACCTTCAATATCCCATGACATGGATGTTGACACTAGTCATGATGAAGATGAATCTAGCTCAATAATATCAGAAGCTGAGCAGAACTTTGACACCGTTGTTGGCAAAGGAGACAGGGAAGAGTCTAGTTATGCTCAGTCAAAGTCATGGATTAAGCCAAGTTACATGGCGGATAGTTCTTCAGACTCTGCTTCAGACTCTGACACAGATGGCAGTGATGAACTGGATGATGCGGAATTGGAGAAAAGACTGGAAGAAGCAGCCCAACAACTTTGGGATATAAAATCACTGGATGATTTAGTCAATTCTTTCAACTTTCTACCCAAGTCTGATCATGAAGATATTTCCAATGATTCATCCACAGATTCTGCTGGCTCTAAATCTAAACCTGAACATAGCCGCAAAATGAACCGCACACTTGTTGAGGATGATGATGAACCAAGATACTGGAAGTGGCACCATACAGCTGGAAAAGTTCATGGAAAAAAACCCAATATCTATGAAACATGGAAAAAAATATTTTCAAAAGAGAGAAACAACTTGGTTGAAAGCCATGGAGAATACCATCCATTTGCCTCTAGACTGGACTGGGAGATAGCACAGTGGGCAGTCAAGGAAAAAATCTCACAGAAGTCATTGGACCACTTATTACAAATTCCTCAGGTAAAACATTGATCCCAAGGTATATATGTGTGGATGCTTATAATATTGACTTTGCTCAGGTTAAGGAAAAATTAGGTCTATCATATAAGAATTCAAGAAATATGTTCAGTTTAATTGATAGTATTCCTGATAAGTGCGGTCCATGGTTTACAAAACAATTGTCCTTCAAAGATCGGCCAGATGAGCATTTTATAATACATCATCGAGATCCAGTTGAAGCAATCAAGGCATTGTGGGGTGATCCTGCACTTTCTGACCACTTAATCTACAAGCCAGCAAGACTTTTTCATGGCAAAGGCCGTAGTGCTAGCAATCAAATATACTCAGAAATGTGGACTGGCGGGTTTTGGAATGCAGCTCAGGTCTGTTCCATTTGTGAACTTCTGAAATTAAATGATGTACTCACTCAGGCTCACATTCAATCCAGACTCTTGTTGAGAATGAAACAATCTGTCCTGTTATCATAGCTTCTGATAAAACTCAGTTAACCAGATTTTCTGGAAATAAAGCAGCATATCCTGTTTATCTTACCATTGGAAATATACCTAAGGCAATTAGGCGGAGACCTACCTCTCGTGCCTGTATTTTAATAGCCTATCTCTCTGTAGATAAGCCTGATAAAAAAAACCTTTCAAAATCAAATCTTAAATTACGAAATTATGAAATATTTCATCGTTCAATGGCACATGTATTAGAACCACTGAAAGCTGCTGGAAATCCCAATGGATCAGGGATAATGATGACAGGAGGTAATGGTGAAATCAGAAAAGTCTACCCACTGCTTAGTATATATGTTGCAGATTATCCAGAACAGTGTCTTGTGGCATGTACAAAGTATGGTACATGTCCAAAGTGCAGAAGAAAAGCAGATGAGTTGGAAAAACCAGGTATAGGGGATCCCCGAACTCAATTCTGGACAACTGAAAAAATTCAAGAGTCCCGTGGTAAATATGCACAGACCAATCCAAAAAGAGAAACCAGCATACACAAATTTGCTATGGATAACTATGATATTGCAGGAGGCACCTTTAATCCATTTTGGTTTGGATTCCCTGGAACTGACATTCATATGTGTATTGCACCCGATATTCTTCATCAATGTTACCAAGGTGTTTTGAAGCATCTTATTGGTTGGATATTGGAGGTTGTAGGCAAAGATGAAATTGATAAAAGATTGCAAGCTCTTCCACCAGCACCTGGTGTTCATCATTTTAAAAATGGAATATCAGGCTTGACTCAAGTATCGGGAACTGAGTGTAAGAATATTGCCCGGGTTCTTTTAGCCTCCTTGATAGGGAAAGTTGATCCAAAAGGAATTGCAGCTTGTCGCAGCTTATTGCATTTTATTCATTTGGCTCAGTATCCTTCCCATGATGAGGAAACTTTAGGATACATGGCTGATGAGTTGAAAGAATGGCATAAAAATAAGTTCTATTTTATTGACAACCATGTCAGAGAAGATTTTAACATACCCAAATTCCATGCCTTGAGCCATTATATTGAGTCAATTAGGTGGCTGGGCACAACTGATAATTGCAATACTGAAGCATTTGAACGATATCATATTGACTTTGCAAAAGAAGGATGGAATGCCAGCAACAAGCGGGATCATTTTCCACAAATGACTCAATGGTTGTCCAGACAAGAAAAAATTTTGTCATATGATTATTACAGGTCATGGATGGTTTTGCCCAACTCTGAGTCTAATAAAAGGTCTGGTAATACCATCAATGTAAATTCTACTAAGAATTTCAAGTTGAAGCCAGGGATGTTGTCAGCTGGGTCAGAGCTACTCAGGCAAGAACAAAAAATGCCTGCAGTAACAGTGGTAAAGTTTGATGAAATTGATATTAGTAGTAATGCTACTCACACTGGTGGTATGATTGGCACCTCCAAAAAAGAGCAAAGTAAATTGAGTTGGGATCATTTTGATGATAAATTGCAAGCAAGCATTCAAATTGCAAAATTTGCTCCAGAGCCTAAAAAAAGTCTAGGTCGCATCATTGTTTCTCATAGTGCACCTGGCTTTGTAGCAAAATTGAAGCAATATTTAAATTCACTTCTTCCTGAAGCTGAGCAAGCTAAAAAAAGAGGTGCTAATCCACTGGAAATGGCACTTCCATTTACCTCTCTCAATATTTGGCATCAAATTAAGCTCAAACCTGCTAGTTTATTTGATGATCCATTAGATGTTCCCAATGAAATAGTGAAAGCAATACCAATTTGGAGAAAAAGCTCAGTAGCGAGATATGATACAGTCATTGTCCTAGATACTGATGATGCAGAATCTACTTCAGTAATAGGATGCAGGGTAGCAAGAGTTAAGGTTATTTTTTCACTCCCCAAGGAGGTTGTCAATCTTGAGGATGGAAAGAAGCAATCTGCTCCATTAAACTGGCCTAGCACCCCCTTGGCCTATGTAACATGGTTTACTCGATTTCGGGGTAACCCTGATACTTTAACTGGTATGTATCGAGTTGAACCAGCAGTGGATTCTAGCGGTATTGCTCAAGGAGCAATTATTCCCCTATCAAACATCAGACAGAGCTGTATGCTGATTCCCAGTCAATCCAGCAAGTGGAACTCAAACTGGACCACAAATAATATACTAGACAATTGTTCAACATTTTTAGTAAATAATTTGCAGAGCAAATATACATATCAGACAATATACTAATTTTATGACTAGTACATAATACTATAACTAATCAGCAGAACATGGATTTTGCCCCAGCGCAGAGTTGAATTTGCTGATACTAGTAGTGCTAGTGAAATTTACGCCAAAGTTGTTATTTTTCGCTCCAACCACTTCACTCTTTTCAGTTTCCCTCCACTTGTATATAAGTACTAAGGTAGCAATCCATTTTGCCAATTTCAAACCCATCTTTTTAAAAGTTTTGTTGCAGGTTATTTTAGCAATCATATTTTCGAAGATGATGATCCATCAAGCCTCAGCCTTCAGCCTGCTGGTGCCGCGACAGAATAGAATGACAATATCGGCGTGAGAGAGACTGAAAAAACTTCAGCTTGAGTGATATCATGATATGTTGTCAGAAGTTGTTCGGAGTGCGTGTGCCCAACTGTGATTCAGTGAAATTAAGAGCAAGCGGGGACTGACCAAGACCAGTGGGGGCACGGTCGCAGTGTCATCTATCATTGAGCATATATGTACATTAGATAGATAGTACTGGAAATCTACTAATTCCATTTCATTTTCAACACCATAAGGCCGAGGATTGTTGAATACAGTCATAGGTCGTGGAGGCAGGCTGGAGGTCAGAAATCCATATCGAACACGCGTAATCGTGCACGTTCATTTCCGGAATACTGCAGACCATTCATTGAACGCAGTCTGGTACACAAGCGATTATCGGTAATCAAGGCCATTGAGGATTCCGAATACAATTCCAAACCGGAATATGCGTAAACTGACCTTTTGCTGATGCGGGACCGGAAATATTTCTGATCACGTGCGACCAACGGCGGGCGGTTGAGTAAGCGGTTGAGTAAGCGCTCGAGATGTGCTCAGGGTTCAACGTTCAACGTTCAACATTCGACATCCATCACATGGACCAACTCATTGGCCATCTTTCTCTCTCAGATACTCCGCCAGATCCTCCTCATCATGACTTCCTCCCTTCTTCCGATGGGGGCGCTCAACTGAGATCCATGAATTCTCTTCGAAACCGCCTCTCTCAATTCCCTGTCTCATTCGGTGCCGAAGGGGTCAAACCCGAACAATCTCAGCCTATGGATGATATAGACTACTCTATGAATGATCAAATTATAATGAATAACGCCAATACTCCGGATCTTCACCGTGACTCTTCCTCCCAATTTCAATACGACGCTTCCTCCCAAAGTTTTCCACAGTCAGACAGCACTTCAGTCCCTCGCAACCCCGGTACATCCGCATCGAGCACTCGACGATCTGCTCGTCAAGCTTCCCTTCAGGATAGTGACAACCATTTGAAGAAAGCCCGAACCATTCATTCCCCGGAAGTAAGGAGCGAACAAAATGGCGACCAACTCATTCGTGCCCGCCAGGACTCTGACAACCAGAGCAGAAACTCTCGAACGTCTGGTCGGAAAACGACTCCCAATAACCGGAAAGGAAAGAGCGAGCCGACTGCAAAACAGTGGCTACTCGGGTGGCTAATTTTCGTAAAAATGTACAATTGCCATATCACCCATCACAATCCTCAACTTGTACCTGGATTCGTGCAGCTAGCCCACATCCTTGCACCTAAATCTGAGATGGATAATGACCCGCTGGTGCGTGCCTCCATTCTTGGCTCAACTTCAACATCTGACCATCCCCTAGCTGCTTTTATACGAATTCGTGCTTGGAATGAGCCCACGCTCTCTCTGCCTACACAGCCGGTTATTCCTTATGCCTAGTAAGCTGAATTCTATTCTTCATGTTCAAAAAAAGCTGACCCCGCTCAAGCTTTGGCCCAACTTCACCTCCTCATTGACGGGGGCATTTTAGGTCTCCTACCATGTCTCGAACTTCTGGAGAACATTCGCTCTTTCCTTGAAGCTGTGGACAAAGCCAAGAGTAGCAAACAGAAAGCACAAATTTCGGAATCCAAAGAATTCTGGACGTGTCTTCGGGAGGGTCGCTTTCCTGGTCTTGGTCATTTCGTGCGTATTGCGTCATGTCTCCGTTACCTATCTTACATTTTATTTTCATAGAAAGCTGGCAATATCCACAAATATCACGTTCTCCTCCATCCACGCACACCCGATTCTGCACGAGCGCTGTGCTTTCCAGTAACTGGTTCGGGGGGCTTCTACTCTCATATCTCCCCTTTCGCTGCTCTTTTCGGTGTTTTGCGAATGCTACATGGGTGGAAATTGTTGAAGCGGGGAGCCTTCAAGAACACCACAACAGACATTTCCTTGTTCTCCGCACTCTGTGAATCCGGAATTCCGAATCCGCAGGCAATCGTGGACGTCATGCGCGAGATAATCTCTCTGCTGTTTGGACTGATGCTTGAGTTCGCTAAAGAAAGCAATAAACCCGACAGCGAGTGGAAGCCGAAACGAGGCGGAAACCTACCTGACCAGTTCTACAAGCACGGCTTCAGCAACGACTTCAACTGGGGTGGCAGGAATGGCGGTGGCGATGCCCCGGAGAACGATAATGACTCTCATCCGCCGTCAATGCCGCCATCTGTACAGGAGGGGCCTCGAGAGAGCGATGTCATTTCTCTTTCAGGGAGCCTGTCCCTGGGCTCCACGTGGAGTAACGACGACTCAAACGACGGTGTTCTAGCTTCAGAATCTGGAGCCCATGATCCAATGACCGGACCATCGCCAGCACAGCAAATCACTGTTGAATGGCGTCGTGCAAATCTGTCTTCTACCGATTCTGCCCTTCTCTGTTCTTCTTCCAGTACCTCTATATCCTCCACTTCGTCCACCTCGTCTGTATCATCGGGACCACCGACGTCTTTGTCTTCCTCTTTCCTTTCTGTCCCCGACAATTACCCCTCGTTGCTTCCGCTTCATCCATCAACACTAATCTTAAAGCAGGAGGTTGCCAGATCAAACTGCTACGAGACATTTAGTTGTTTAGCGAACCTGAACGGCGGTCCTTGTTTTGGCGCAGTGGAAGTGATGTAGACATTTGTAGGTTTCGAGATCCCGGTATTCTATGGAAGAGGCGAATGTGTTTCTCCTATCATTTTGATAATACATTTGATAAAAAATCTGCAGTACAAAGACGGATAATGTACATTGTAACTAGCTCGGTGGAAATTTGGAATATGTGGGACTGCGTAAAAAATAGATAATAAAAAAGAAAATACGGTATGAATTATTGAAAGGCCAGTACCGGTTCAACTGTTCTACGTGCGATAGATCTTCCTGTTGAGTCTTGACAGGTAATTGAGGAGCTTGGCGATATCAATGAGGAGCGTGATTTTATGTTGTGTGATCACTGACCACCACCTTTGCGCGCAACCTTAAACGAACAACTCACTCAAAATTATCCTTCCGCTTGTGCTCCATCTCGACCGTTTCGTTGCTATGTTTCGTATGGCAAAAATTCAATTCTCTTGCGAAGTGAAGGTTGATCAATTTAGTGACTGAGTACTTGTTGTTCCATCGGAGCGACGAACTGATCTTTTCTTTAGAGATACACATGGCCTTTCCGACTCCAGACTCCACGACCGCCTATCGGACTATCCCCTCTTTTCAAATCGACAACCCAGAGCCGAAACGCAACCATTACGCCTAACTAACTCGCTAAATATACTCTTTCAAAGTCCCTCCTCGATGGTGTCGTTACGGTAATCAAATAATATCCATGTTTCAAAGCTCATACATGAGCATCCTATTGAGGTGAGATTCAAACCTGGCGTGATGTCCACGTCCGTGTTTCCTAGCAGTCCATTATATGATTCTTAATGCAACCTATTAAACGATTTTTGCTGTAGCTTACCGCAACCGCTTACAAAGTTGTCGCGGTAACGCAGTTCTTGAAGAATGTCGATATACCCTCGAAGGATCGGAGGTGAATGATCTTCATCTTCTCTGTCTCATATTAGCCTCTTCGTTTGGCAATGACGTGAGCTAGCATCTTCTGTGTTAGCACGACAGAAGGTGTGGCATTGTGGACTCAAACCTGCATCCCCTTCTCCATCCGCCATTCTCGGAATACTGTGGTCGTCCAGCTCATCTAGTCGTGTCCAAGGTGCGAGTGCGTTTCCATAGACGGATTTCCGAACCTGAAAGCGACGTCAGTGTATCAGGGCGGATACCTGTTACTCGTACTCTCCGAGGAAACATTATGGCAAGAGACGATTTGGGGTTGGGTAGCCGAGGATGGGAATTTTGTATCGGTGGCCGGGATTGGAGAGGACTGGGAAACAAAAGAGCTTCGTATCGAAAGGTTAGTTATTGGGGTTTAATACCCGATACATCTGAACTTATCCCTTAAACCAGGACACTATCGCTCTTTCAGCCTTCATAGAATAACTCCGTCGGGTGAACGAACTGTTTCGGTTGACAATGCATCAAGACGCCGATGAGTGTTTAATCATCTGTTGTAGAACAGATAGAGGCGGAGAGGAAGGCTCAGTAACAGGTCTCGGGTTTGGTGGAAGATTGACCGTGTTTCGCGCTCTTTATCTCTTGCCTGATTTCCTCCTTCCTTCCTTCCTTCCTTCCAAGAACATTCATTTGTTTTGTTCTCTTACGCCGCTCTACTTTTCTAGTGCCCAACCATTAACATTGTATCCAAAACTACTCCGACTGCCAATAACGATTTAACACTACTCCATAAGTCATGGAAGGAACGTTGACGAGCCACACTTGATGCTTGACTTGCGAGACTGTATGTGGCACTTTTTCTTTCACTCCTCATATCTATCGTTAAAGTCGGTCCTATGTACATAGGTCATACCATCCCGAGACAAAGCATTCAATGTGTACCTTGAACAGTTCAACGGGAGCAAGCCTGAGAGATATTGTGTCAGAAGAGTAAATTCTTCTGAGTCGTAAGTCGCATCTAAGTTCATCCTGCTTTCAACCAAACTCTGACTCTCTCTCGCTATCTCTCTCTCTTTTTCCGTCTCTTGCTCTTGCTCTCTCTCTCTCTTTCCCCACTTTTGTTAGCAAAACAGCGGAAGGTTGGTATCCCCTCGAATCCATGGGCTGCTTGTGCCTCATTCCGTCATTCAATGATGGATTTTAAATCGACACCCACCCGGTACGAAAGTTCATTTATGCTATGACCCTGTGAGTACCTGACTCCAACCTTCCATCAAAGGCTGACTGGTTACGCTTATCAGTAGTACCCCAGTTCTATTTTCTCCACGTCAAAAACTGCCCAGCATTGAGGTCCCTACTAGAGATAACCAGGTTCGTACACTCCTCTTCTACCGCGTGATTTCCCAGTTCTCAAACCTGTGCAAGTACCAATGAGAACTATCCAGCCCGTTTCTCTAAAATAATAATTCGTAATTGCATTCTCCTAAAGGGAGAAATACAGTAGCAGGATGGAGATTTTCGTTGGGCTCGAGACTTATGGTGGTCTGATATTGTAAATGTAGTGAATAATGTTGGTCGGTATTACTATCCAGGCATATTGTTTGATGATAGAAGCCCGTTTGAACAGTAGGAGATCATATGACTTCTTCACCTGCTATGTAACACGTCTTTCACTCTTACCTCCAACATGTCCTCTCATTCTACTAGGTGCGCCGGCTGCTTTGTTTCCCCTTTTTAACAAAAATCTAACTTTGGCATGCACAGAATCATTTATCAGTCGTTGTCGTCTCCCCCACGACGCTCGAAGATGCACAGAAACTGTGGTCTCATCGATTTTCCTCCCTTCGGGCCCAGCCGAACATGCGTCAAACCGCTCTTTGAACAAATCCTTGAAGTTATCAGCCGCTGCAAAACCTTTCTGCCTTCTATATCCCTTCATCAACTGCTTGGACTGGCCAGCATCGATCGAATCGACGCTCTCATTGCTCTTGATTTTCCGTCACAACCTGATACCAGCAGTAACCAGTTCTACTTGGAATGCAACTTTCAAATCCGTCAGCTGCGCGAAGCAGCCAAAGTTCTTGGAAAGACCGTTGGAATTCATGGGAAACTTGAAGTGTTTTTGAGGAAGCATGATACGCTTCCGTCCGACAATAACGCCCTCATCATCATCCAAAACCTGCACACCCTGTATGAATGTGTCAATAATAAAAGGACCTGGACAGAAAATGCGATGTGGGAGGTGCTCGATAGAAATCCGGAGCAAGCTACTGCTAAGCTTAAAGCTTTGATGGGCAAGGTGCGTTTTCAGGTTCTTTTTTGTCGATTTATTTCTGAAATCATGCTAGGTCTCTGGAAACCCCTTCGACTTCCAAGGCAAACTCCCATTCATCCAACTGCACAATTTTCTTACTCTCGGTGTCGGAGGTTGGGTCGACGACGAAGTGATCAACTACTTCGTCAAGAAATGGTGCTCCCAGTCGGGCACTACTATTGGGTTCAGCACTTTCTTTGCTGGAAAGGTTCTCTTCGAAGAAGATAGCTGTATCAATCCTAAATCTACGGTATCCAAAGATGATGAAGAGTGTCTCCGAGGCTGGTATCGCGATGCGGTGGTATGTGGATGGTATTTTTATTTTTACTATCTTTTTACTAATTTATTTCTGACACTTTCTAGAAAGGCGTCTCAACCTGGAATAGTGTTTTCATACCTATTAATGAGAGAAAGACGCACTGGTACTCGGCTCGAATTGACTTTCACCTCAAACGAATCGACATCTACGACAGCCTCGAGGATAGATACGTAATCAACCGCAAGAAACCAGTTCTGCTCCGAAAAAACGCAAAGCTGATGATGGTATGTCAAATCCCTTCTCCTTGAAAGTGTATCTATGACATGCTCTATAGATCTTGATGTGGTTGACAGAAGTCTTGGGCCAGTTTCGGGGAGAGGAGGTCGACCTCGCAAGCGAATCGGAAACTGATTGGATGTGCGACTCCCATTACAAGGTTCGTTGTGGTCTTATGCCTAGCATTTCTCCTCATAGCCTAATCCATAGCAGGTTAGTTTTCAGCCGAATAACTGTGACTGCGGTATACACCTGCTGTGGCATCTCAGACACATAGTGGAATTTCGTCAAATCAAGTTAACAAGTCAGCTGGGTCATCTCGCTTTCACAAGTAACATGGTTGGTAAACGGCTAAGGTTGGCCCGGGAGATGCTCAATGACGCTGGGTTTGGTGTAGTATAGTAACAGCAGCGATGTATTGTATTTCAAGCTGTAATTCTTTATATGGTGTTTTCTTGATTTCCTCCTAGGTAATTTTAAGCGCCCACGACTTGAACTCTCACTACCGTCCCAACCACCGCTCAACCACGACACCCCACTGTTTTTGCAACCTTTCCTCTTGTCCCCGGATTTTATTCCTTAGGTTTCTGTTGGATATGAGGGAAATGGCGGAATCGGGCATACCAAATGACAACGAACCGTTAGGCTCTCCCCACAGCCCGATACAGCTCACGTCCTCTTCTCTGCCCCACAAAATGCCCTGGACGCCGTAACCAAACTTCATGCGCACGTATACAAAGGCAATCTACGCTCTATCGGGCTCAAAAAGCGTCTAGACAACTTACAAAAGCCTTCTGGTCAAAAAGCACAGTCGACATCTTCGGCCGTTCCTACCCGCGCAGCTCGTCTAATTGTTAGGAACATCCCACTCCGTACGACAGAGCAGGATCTCCGTGCTGTTTTCCTTCCTCAAGGGCCTATATACTCGATACATATTCCTACCGAAAAAAAGAAAGACGAGCAACACGAGTTGGAGGTGAAGCCTCAAAAAGCACGGAGTAGAGGTTCGGCTTTTGTGTGGATAATGGGCAAGAAAGATGCGGCATGTCGATGCTCTTTGCGTCTTGCGATGGTCGAATAATAATCCCCAAGTTGGAGGGTTGTTCGAGCAGTGGTGGAAGGATGAGTTGGTGAGCATATTGGAATCGGAGAAGGCGAAGCCAGAGAAGGAC
This sequence comes from Collybiopsis confluens, assembly GCA_013368555.1. Classification (NCBI taxonomy): domain Eukaryota; kingdom Fungi; phylum Basidiomycota; class Agaricomycetes; order Agaricales; family Omphalotaceae; genus Collybiopsis; species Collybiopsis confluens. Next base: position 105,976 of record JAACJN010000122.1, on the reverse strand, counting down.
GGGGAAAGGATTAAAAAAGAGGTTGAGAAGGTGGACCCAGGCTCGAACAAAACTTTGCCTCGTCGTCAAATTGGACATCAAACTATGGCCGACCGTATGAAAGAAGAGTTCGATGCTCTCAAGACAAAAGAGGAGCGTGCTAGCTGGATAGAATCCATGCGCCAGAAGCGAGCGGCTGTGGAATCGGTGAGACTCTTTTTATATATGAAACCACTCCCGTTGATTGTTCTTCACTCATTCAACAAAAAGAATGCAGCTCAAGATTCGCCGTTTGAACAGAGAGGCGGACTGTGGGCAAGAGTACGTCTTTACCTCATCTACGCCATTGAAATTTAAGTATCGATTGGTGATATCTATAATAGAATCAAAAGGAGGACGCTGCCGCAGAACTCGGATTCGGAAAAGAAGTCTCCCTTCTTTGTTTGCGTCACCATTTTGGGACGGTTCACGATACTATTTTATGATGATGAAACGACACAGGGGACAGTGGACAAGTCCATGTACCATGCAGCCTCCATATCCGTACCCGCCTTTCGTGTTATTACTGGTCTCTTCTTTGTTCCGCCCTCTTTTGCGACGTGCTCGGAATTCACATTCTACCCTCCTTACCCTCCTGTCTACCCCATGAAGGCCATTCCTCTGCCACTTATCTCTCGCTCTCCAGCTGCCAGATCATGCTGGCTTATTAGGACTGCCTGAGGTGTCGGCGTCGATGCGTCGTGAGATGATGAGTGACAAGGGGACGAAATGCATCTGAGGATGTGTGGAGAATGGTCTTTGATCTTGGAGCTGTAACAAGTTCGCTCTTGTTCAAGTACGTTGTATTGCTTTTCTTTTCTTTCTGTTTGGATGTAGAGCTCATTATTGCGTTGGACAGGTAGCCATGATTCTTTGGGCTTGTAGAAACTATTTTCGACCGCTTATGCCTTGAATCTTTCGCCGCTCACTCTACTAGTCCATCCTACCCTTTGCTTTTTTATTGCAGCTTTTTCTTATTCAAATGACTATTGGCTTGTGGTTGGCTATATGACCTCGAGCGATCTCAGCTGTCGTTTTCGCTGTCACACACACTCTTCGCTGTCCAGACCCCGAGTCCGATTTCTCAGGCACACTATGCGTGTTCGGGGGATGTTGGCTTTCTAAGGATACGAATGCCTCGGTCAGGATACAGAGGGATTACGGTCGTATGAACCCCCGTCTGTTTTTCAAAGTACGCCATTCTTATTCCTTTCTGTTTGTGATTTTGAGCTCATATTTACTCTACAGATAGCATCGTACGCTAGAGCTTTGGGATACATACGACGCTTGATGCCGTCGCACTCTCGCTCTGCTCGTTCGATTTCGCAGGTCGATATTTTACTCGGCCGACAAATGCTTTGAGACATAGCACTCCCGTGTTTACATATTTACATGGCTAGTTGCACCTCCTAACAGCTCCAAAACACGTGGAAGAAACGCGGTAGTGGCAGTGGGAGTTCCGACGTCTGCGACACAAGAATCTGATATCTGTCGAACGTTACGTACGACGCTGAATGTAGAAGATCCTGTCCACATCACTCATGGGCATTACATGTCCTCGGGTCTACTTGGATCAACTTTCAGAACGGACGTGCGGGTATGCAGAAGGATATCGGCTTGTTCATCCTTACGCCGCTCCGCCATACAAAGTTTCCATTTGGAAACTTGGAGAATGTTAATGATCGTCTAGTCATGACATCAGTATTTGTTTCCTTCACCTGGCGATGGTGAAGGAGGACCGACAAAGAAACCTACGGGGAGTCAGAGCCAGTGGGGGCTTGTTGCGACGACGTTGACGTGGGTGGTTGGTGTTGGGACGTGTTATGCGATTGTGGGGAGTGATATTGAGTCAGAGGAGCTTGTGAGGTTGGATGGGATTTTCACGTTCATGGTGAATAAGAATGAAGAGGGATGATGCGTTGCGGTTAGTATCATTGATTTCGAGCGACTAGTCCCGGTACGATTACTGAAACTGAAGTTGCATCAGCGTCATCATCATCACCAGCAGGAGCAGGGGTAGGAGCAGGAGCAGCACTAGTCAGCCGAATGGGACTTCGGTAACAAAAGGGGAATTGCGATGAGTTTGCTTCCTGGTTAGTGGAGTTGTGCAATTTCGATGAGGAACGTGCAGCGTGATAATGAGGTAAGACGAGGCGAGGATGAATAGGTGTGGTGAGCGTGTGCTGATTCTTTTGTTGTTATTGCAGGACTCTATGCTCAAAACGGTTATGACGCTCGTGGAAGGTTTGTTTGCCTGACCGCTTTATGATTTCTTTGTTGTTTAACAAGTCTTTCGATTGATAGATTGCGGAGAGGATGCTGAATCAAGAGCGATGCAGAAATTTGTCGTGGCTGCACACGACAGTATCCGAACGAGCCCCAAAGAGGGGAAAAACCTTGACTCCAAAAGACTAAAGTGGTGATGGTTCATCCAAACAAGATCAATTTGACCTCGCAAAGACTTTGAGAGTCATTCGATGGCATGGACGTTGGCCCAGCGAATCAGCGACTGAGCTGCTTGTGCGGCTTATTGAGTTGGAAGACGAACTGGGGGAGATACAAGTCGATATACCAGAAGAGTGAGCGGGTCTCAACGAGCAGGACAACAAGGCTGAGGTAACAAAGATGAAACGGACGCTGTGATGCAGCTGGCTTTTCTGATGATATGATGTTGTCGATCGCGATGTACAACGTCACGGAAGGGTTCTATCGAAACTTCACTTTTCATAGTTAAATGCGGTCGTTGCCCCTCGCCCGCCCCTTCTTTCTTTTCCTGCCTTCACATCTCCTTACCGCTCCTCGATACTCCCTCAAAACATCTGTTCTCCTTGTCTGGCCTACGGGCCGAGCTTAGAATTGTCTTTCCGAAGCAGCTTCAGACCAGGTTGGATAGTTAGCGATTCAATCACATATGTGCTAGACCGTGGTCAGCGAGTGATAGCTTCAAGGTGTGTCCGTGACGTTCACGCAAAGGATTGAGATACTCTGATGTGCTGAGTGCGATGGTGAAAGCAAAACCAACACCAAACACACACAATACTAAGTTCAAAGGGTAAACAGTTGACTTAGAAATTTATACTTTTAAAAGTAACAGAGGGGGTGGGTAGTAGTTGTAGAGTTTTTACGAGAACACAAGTTTCCAATGACCAAAATATACCAAGTTCAACAAATCCACAAAACACACACCAAAACACAAAACACAAGTTATAAGTAAAACACCAAACTGTTCTGAGCACTGACACCAAACACCAACTGGACTTCAACAACTGCACCAGAAGCCAATAGACAATCCCTGTTTACTAGAGCACTAGTCAAATGAGGGGGAAATCCACTGCTTGTCCTTTTCCTTCATTTTCCTCCTCCTTATATACATTCTGAGTGGTCCCAAAAAGGTATGTTTGAATGGTATAATAATCTACTCGGGTCCCATTGAAACTGAAACAGCCTCATGCATCCACACTGGTCTAGAAGACCCAGAGTTAATTTATTTAGGATCCAGACCTCGTCACGGCAACCGGAATGCATCCGACAATTCCGAAAGGTCCAGAACTGATAGTGATCATTTGAAATAAGTGCTACGGCAACGCGTCGATCCCGTCCGTTTGGCTTTTATATTGGTAATAAGAATACTTTTTATAGACTTGTAATGTCTCTGGATGAGGAGCTGTAGGCTCGAAAAAAGGATATACATGACTTCAGTCATATCATCCCCCCCATACTAAAATATTGACTGTCCCAGTCAACTGAATAATAGGATAAAACTTTGGGGACTCATCCAAATTTAGCCCGGGCACTAAGATTGATCACTGTTCCCGCATTTAAGGGTTGCACACATATCACTTCCATCTCGTTCTGGACTTCTTTCTAAAATGTTCAGAGGTCATTCTGGGCATTTTCTGGTAACTCTGGACCCGGAGATTTTTGCTCCAAGTCCCTTCTTTTTGCTATCATCACACAGCAACATCATATCTCTATAAAAGATGGGGCCTTTTCACCAACTAAGTCCCATCTTTCCTCCTTTCCTCAACTCATCTCCTGCTCTCTATTTTTCTTGCTACACCTTATCCATAGTCCAACTCTCGCCGTTCTTTCCACTTATTTTCATCATACACAGACTGATTGGCCTTTATAGTACCAGAAATATCAGCCTGTGAATGATCATTCTGACTTAGGAAATCTTCTTCCTCCTCTACTGAATTTTCTAACTTGAGTAAACCTTCTTTGGACAATTGAATTAGTTCATGAATATTTTCAGGTAACTTGATTCTTTTTCTCGCAAAGTACGGTATAACCCTGAATGCTCCAACTTTATTCTGGAATACTGATCCATCCATTTCAGCAAGTATATAACTTCCGCCTTTGGTTCTTCTGATTACAATCATAGGACCCAAATAGCGAGGTTTCCCTTTACTGCCAACAGACTTCTCAACTCTTGTGTTTCTAGCAAGGACTAAATCTCCAGGTTTGAAGTTATAGTCTTTAATTGTTGCTAGATGCTCTCTTTCAAATCTAAGTGCTCTCTGTCTTTTCTCCAGAGAGACTCTTTCTCTTAACTCCACTACATGCTCTGCATGTTTAGCAAGTGCAAGTGCTCTAAGTCCAATGAGTTCCTCAGTTGATACTATTCTATCTGGCCATTCCACTAACCAAGTAGCTTCAATAATATCAAAAGGTAACACTGGATGAGCACCAGTCACTGCAAAATATGGTGAACAACCAAGTCTCTTTCTGATAGTACAGCGGTCTGCCCACATTACTAATGGAAAGACAAAGAACCACTTGTTCTCTTCTCCATCAGCTGCTTTAAGCAAACTTGTTCTTACATCATAATGAGCTCTTTCTACTAAACCATTTGCTTGAGAATTGTAAGGTGAGATTCTTATGTTCCCAATACCATACTTTTCTTTCAGCCATTCCATTGCAGCTACAAAGGTTGAACCATTGTCTGTAACAATTTCTGTAAGACTCCCCCACCGGCAGATAATCTCTTCCCACAGCCACTGTCCAATAGTTCTACCTGTTTCTTTGCGCAAAGGCCTTCCTTCCATCCAACTTGTCAAAGCACATCTTCCATGGACTAAATATTTACATCCATTAGATGGTGACATCATCATGGTATCCATGTGCATGATCTGAAATATTGAAGGAGTCCGTGTTACAGTTGGTGGAATTTTTACTTTCACCTTCTGTCGGCTCTGACAAATATGACAAGTCCTCACATACTCATATACATCTTTTTCTAACTCAGGCCACCAAAATCTTTTACCAAGTAGAGACTTAGTAGCATAAAACATTTTGTGTCCCAAACTATCATGAGCAGCCTTCATCATGTGTGTCCTCTTCTCTCTGGAAACTACAAGAAGGTGCTTTCCATCTATACTTCTCTTATAGAGCTTTCCATCTCTTAAGAAATAGTTTCTAGCAATGCGCATAAAATTTTTAAACCGAGCATCATTTGAATAACCCTTTGGTCTCTGACTTGTGTCTGATAACCAAATTCGGATTTCTTCAATGGTCCTATCAGTATTTATAGCATTTTTAGATCTATGTCTCTCATCATATTCTAAGTCCTCAATCTTCTTTGGAGCTTCAGCAGGATAAGGTAATGAAACAATACTGCTGTTTAACATTTGTTGATATTCAACAGACTTTCTCAATGCCTTTTCTTGCTCTACTACTGTCCTCAGCTCTTCAACAAAACAATTTTCTGTCTCAGCTATCTCTCCACTCAAAGTATTCCAATAAGGAATCTCCTCTTCTATTACTTGCATGAAGCCACCTCGAGTATCAATTTTATCCATAAACTCCTTAATTGCATAAGGCTCATCTGGGATACCTTCCTCTGGTGTCTCATACACTTCATCTCCTTTATTTCTTCTTCTTCTAGACAAACCATCAGATCCAATAAGATGGCCAGGAATATGCTCTAACTTGAAGTGGAACATGAGTATAGACTCAATCCACCTATTTATAGCAGCATTTGGCATCATATCTGGATGCTGAAGCATGCCTTTGATATACTTTGCATCTGTCTCAACTTTCAAATTTCTAACTCCGAACAACCAATAATGACTAGCTTTCAAAGCTCTAAAAAGTCCATAAAGTTCTCTCTTAGGTTGGGAGTACTTGGCTTCTCTGTCATTCAAAGTGATTGAACCAAATCTTGCATAATAGACCTTCTTTGGATTTTCTGCATCTCTTTGGAAGATGTAAAAGCCCACTGCAATATATGAAGTGTCCACACTAAGTATGACTTCTTCATTACTTTTGTAATTCAAAGGTCTAATAGCACCACTGTTCCTTACTGCCTCTTTAATCTCGTCCATTGCTTCCTGTTGTTCTTTTCCCCATTCAAATGAAACATCCTTTTTAGTCAACTTTTGCAAAGGTCCTGCTATTTCAGCATAATCCTTAATAAACATTCTGACTAGTCCGGCTGTTCCTAAGAAACCTCTAACTTCTGTCAAATCTTTGCAAGCAGGCCAGTTAGTAATAACTGAAGCTCTGTCTTTGCCAACTTTCCGACCTTCATATGTACACAAATGTCCAACTACTGTGAACTCTGATGCACACAATACTGCTTTTAAACCTGAAAAGGTTCCTCCTGTATACTTCATTCTCTGTACAATTCTGTTTATATTTTGAAAATGCTCCCAGACAAATCTTCTGATTCCTGAGTTTTCGGGGATAGTTTCATAACTACCTCCTGGTAACTCATATCTGGTCTCAGGTCCTCTGACTGGTACATCATCAATATATGGCTGAGTCCACTGCGGGATCTCTTCTCTCTCAACATAATTCACATCATCATGAAAGATTGGTACTGAGTTAGTCCAACCCATAGGTAACTTCACTAATCTCAAAGGTCCAAAAGGTGTTTGAAATGTTGTAGGGTCTCTGGAAACCTTTGCTAGATCTCTATTGTCATAGCCTACATACATATCAAATGTTGCACCACAGGATCTTCCACTAAATCTTTCTGCTAACTCTTCTGTAGCTGGAGGTACACCTGAATGCTGTATAGTCACTGCATTAAGTGGTTCCAAACTATGCACAAGTCTCAAACTCTTTCCATCTTTCTTTAATACACAGAACCATCTGCTTCTATAAGATGCATTAGAGGGTTCATAAACTCCGGCCTCAATCTTTTTCTTGAGTATCTTACAGACTTCTTCAAAGATTCCTGGTGGAATTGGAATATTCTTTTCAACCCATGGAGTATGAGGTACTACCTGCATCTCTACTGGTGGAAAGAATTCCTCTTTGAATCTTCCTCTTTCTTCATCACACCAAGCAAAAGCATCTTCATGTTCCATCATAAAATGATGCATCAACTTCTTTTCTTCTCGCCACAAGAAATTTTCAGAGTGCACTTTATCAATGATCTCTTTCCTCTCTTGTGTATATCTTCCTGTAGCAACAAACTCTGGCGGGTTTGTGCTCAACTTAGGCATATCAGCTAATGGATCACCAGTAATATGCCGCTCAATTCTATACTTTGCAGGCAATTCCCCAATTATAGGTTTTGTCTTTAAAGCAACTGGCTTATACTTCTTTCCAGCAAAAACTCCAAGTGGAGTATAGTGATCCTTTTTATGATCAAGTTGATCCAACTGCATCAACATATTGTTTGACCATGCACTAATACTCTGCTCTGACTTCTTCTGAAAAGACTCTACTGTAGCATTTTTCTCCAGACACATTGTACTGTAGTAGCATACAGTTCTGCCTCTTTTGAAGGTGAACCATATACCTTGCACAAATATGAACTTAGAATATCTTTGCTATCACTCTCTTCTTTCATTTCACCCGATCTCAACACTGCAGACAAATAAATATTTTTCATCTCTTCTTTCTCAAATTTCAACTTAGTATGAAGAAGGACATATCCAGCTGTTTTAAAGCTTAGTACACCTCTTTGATCTAAGTCTAATAACACTGCAACCTCTCCTTGTTCACCAACCAATTCATTGAGGTTAACTAAAAATCCTCGTCTTCCTTTCTTTTCTGTTCTGTCTTCTTTTCTAGAATCTTTGGACCTCTTCCTCTGGCATAAGTAGGTATCACAGCTCTCTGGTGAGTATTGGGATCATGAATGGTAATAGTTTTATTTCCATCCTTGGTTGTCCTGACACAACTTTCTGTAAGTGTATCAAAAGGACTTCCCAAAAGCAAGTCATAGGCGGATTTCTAATAACATGTACTTGCATATACAAGACAATGTCTCCAAATAGAAAGGCTACATTTCGAGCCAATCCTAAGGACTTCTCCACACCCTTATTTGCTGACTGCATATAGATCACAATGTCTGGATCCCAACTTAAACCTGCCTCCATTGCTTTCTCTTCAGAGATTGAAACAATCTGTGATCCTGTATCATACAAAGACTCAACTTTGAGACTGCCATTTATTAAAGGATAAATACATCTCAGAGACTCTGAAGCCTTGGCTACAAAAATCTGCTTAGGTTCTTCACCCAGAGCTAAACTTTCATAGTACTGCAACACTGGGTCACTGACAATAATTGCACCTCTAGGCAACTTTGCAACTTTGTCTTCTTCTGACAGCAGAAACACATCAATATCTGTACTCAACTCTTCTATGGACATAGGATTGGTAGGAAACAGAGTAACTTCTTCCTCACCAGGCAAGAAAGGTAACACTGAGTCCAAGACAGAATTTTCAAATGAAGTTTTAAAACTTTTTGGATTAAGTTTAATCCTCGAAGTTATTTTTCCCTTCAAAGAAATTTCAGACTCCACCACTTTACCATTGTCCACTGTACTGTCATCAACTTCAACTTTATCTGAATCCTTAGTAGGATCTTTAACTTTCATCTTCCACTTTACACCTCTGTGCTCTACTGACTTATCCTTCTGCCTCTCTTCAGCAGTTGGAGAATAAGTAACATCTGGCACATCAATATAGGGAACCTCCGGCACTACACTCTTTGAAACTTTAGCACTGGTATCAGATGAACTGTCCCAATGAACTTGTTTCTTTTGATTTAATGGTAATGGTACAGAATTAGAAACAGAGTTATTGGTAGAATGAGAATGAGAAAATGAGTGGGGAGATTTTGAATCATAAATGGTATCAGAACCAGAATGGGAAACTGGAGAATAAATAGGAGAGGAATTAAAAATGTTTTTAGAAATTTTAACATTTTCTTGATTTTTATCCGAGCTTTTTATGTTTTCAGATTTTTTATTATTTTCAGCATCTTCTCTTCTAGCTCTCCAACTAACACTTCTGTCTGCTTTTGACACAGGTTCATTTCTGTCCTCCGGATTTACTGCAATCCCCTTCATTGGACTTTTTAGAAACCCGGCCCTGAGACATTCTCCGAGTTAGAATTTCTAGCACGTTGAGCCCTTGTTTGGACTGCATTAACTGCTTGAAGTTCCTGCTCATCTTCCTCATTATAATCTCCAAGTCTCAACTGTTGTATAAGACTTGTCATCCTCTTTCTCTCTTTCAGTGCCACCACATAGGCCTCAAGCTCTTCTAGAGGAGTACTCGCTAAGTCTTCCTCTGACAATACTTCTCTCAAAAGATTGCTTTGTTTTGTGTCCCTAATTGCTTGGTCCACTTGCATCTTTTGACAATCTTTTCCAGTGGTATAGTAGACTACTTGTCCACTTGGCAGGTAAACATTAGTACCTCTCAAAATGATCTTTCCTTCATCAAGGTACTTTTGTCTGACCATACACCTACCAGACAAATGTCCAGCTTCACCACAGAACCAACAAATGATATCTCTCACCATACCATCCGTATCTCTACTACTCTTTCCTTGAAAGTGACCACTTTGACCTTGAGAACTACTCATATTATTAGAGTAGGACCTTGGCTGATAACTCGAAGTCACTTTCTGACTTAGAACTTCTTGATGCATTTTCATCATAGAGTCCAACATCTCTCTGTGCCTTCTTTCACCTTCTTTCTGTACAAGTGCAAACACATCCTTCAACTGTGCTAAGTCACTTTCTCTCTGTTCTTCTTTAACTCTAACTTCATGCTCAACATTGGACTTAGAATGAGAATGGTTTCCAAACTTTGGTCCCATAACTCTATTCTTGCTATCACTAAGTCTTGCTTGCAGTTCAAGTTCTTCTAACAACTCTCCGAGACCAATTGGATCATCAACAGACCAAACATGTCCAGATGCACTAGGTGTTGTTGCTTTTTGCAACTGTGACCTAGCCAACTTCTTCCAGACACTGGCTGAAAAGTCCTCATCAATGGTCTCAAACAACATCTGTACCATCTCTCTGTTTGACACTTTCTTTAAGTCAAACAACCCCTTGATGTATGGACCTATCTCTCTTCTGAGATCCAACACCCTATCTAAATCCGTCACTCTGACATGAAGATATTTCTTCAGCATTGCTTTAAGGCCTTTAACTGATACTATTTCAGTGTGGTCATAACTAGACAGGATATTTTTCCTGAACTTGTCATAACTATCACCAGCATCATAGCCTGAGATAGCTCTCCAAATTCTCTTCATACTGACTGGCAGATACCTCAACAACGCATCTTTCTTCTCCTGATCTGTGTTAATTGCAGGAACATCTGCAACTAATTCCTCTACTTCCTCAATGTAGTCATGAACTTCAATACCATTTGCATCCTCAGGGAACTTTGGACCTTTGCCAGATCCCCTAAGTGGCAACTTTGATAATGAATTTGTAGACATGCTGGAGTTCGATTGAACAAGATGTGACACTCTAGAGTTTTCTAAATTGAATAACTCTCTAAGTCCTGAGTAGTCAATGGACTTGTTTCTCAAATGAGAATTTTGCGAAACAATTCTGGTAGGCTTTATAGGCCTTGGAAAGGTACTTGTGAAAGCTTCTCCTTGATCAGAGATATGCTCCTCCAAATCTCTTCCCTCAGAAACTTGTCTCTGGTTTTCAACTCGACTTGATTCCAAAGATGATGAAGCCCCAGATGCAAAGTTAGAATTTGCAACAGGATTAACAACAACTTCTGGATTCTTCCTCTGTCTAACTCTCCTCTCTGCACTCTTTCTGGCTCTTGCTACTTGTCTTTTTTGAAAGCCTCTGTAGCTTTTTGGGTAGCGGGTCTAGAAGAACTCCGCTGAATTTTTGGTAGAGTAAAAAAAAGAAAAGTTTTTAAAAGGCTGATCTTAGACAGATCTTTTTGAAGTGTTGACCTTGAACAGGTCTTTTTGAGAAGTTATAAAAATCAAGTCAAAATCTGTTACCCCTCGCGGTGGGCTCCAGATGATGTGCTGAGTGCGATGGTGAAAGCAAAACCAACACCAAACACACACAATACTAAGTTCAAAGGGTAAACAGTTGACTTAGAAATTTATACTTTTAAAAGTAACAGAGGGGGTGGGTAGTAGTTGTAGAGTTTTTACGAGAACACAAGTTTCCAATGACCAAAATATACCAAGTTCAACAAATCCACAAAACACACACCAAAACACAAAACACAAGTTATAAGTAAAACACCAAACTGTTCTGAGCACTAGCACCAAACACCAACTGGACTTCAACAACTGCACCAGAAGCCAATAGACAATCCCTGTTTACTAGAGCACTAGTCAAATGAGGGGGAAATCCACTGCTTGTCCTTTTCCTTCATTTTCCTCCTCCTTATATACATTCTGAGTGGTCCCAAAAAGGTATGTTTGAATGGTATAATAATCTACTCGGGTCCCATTGAAACTGAAACAGCCTCATGCATCCACACTGGTCTAGAAGACCCAGAGTTAATTTATTTAGGATCCAGACCTCGTCACGGCAACCGGAATGCATCCGACAATTCCGAAAGGTCCAGAACTGATAGTGATCATTTGAAATAAGTGCTACGGCAACGCGTCGATCCCGTCCGTTTGGCTTTTATATTGGTAATAAGAATACTTTTTATAGACTTGTAATGTCTCTGGATGAGGAGCTGTAGGCTCGAAAAAAGGATATACATGACTTCAGTCATATCAACTCACACAATGCTAGGATGTTCATTCTCAGCCTACACAATCCTACCATCTTCGTTCCCGCTTTCCGAACTCTCATGGATTATATCCCCCACATCATCCTCTACTCGAGTTTGAATCTTCGAACCCACGCTGCTCATGTCTCGGAGGTCCAGCAAACGCCTCCACTGCTTTCCCTATCTCTCAAGTCCACGCATATCTGTCCACATGGGTCGTCAAGCTGTTGGTTCAAATCATCTGGAAAAAATCAACTTTCCTCTTCTAATACGGCGGCCTGTGGGGTGTACACAAGGGAGAGATGTGGTTCGATTCAGATCGGGGTCTAATGGGCTGCTGTATGTTACTAGTATACGGTGCTCGCGGTTATTGGGTGATGACTGATCTCTGGCAATTATTTTGTCAAACGAGGATAGGCTGCTTGCGCGGGACCTGGTCAACGTCTCTGAGGAATCCAAGTTCGTCAAAAATCCAAGAACAGGTTTCGGTATTTGTGTTCGTTACAGTTGCCATCTCTTGGGTGAGTATTTGTCGTATGCCCCCACTTTTCCTCTGCTGACTAGTCCGATATCTAGTCATTACCCTTGCTCATGCTTCCCCTTGATCCTCAAACATCTCCTCGGCTTAGGCTCAGAACTGAGAGCTGCCCATCAAACAAAAACCCCCGAATTACTCCGTGTACTCAATAACCGGGTGTTCGGCTGTTCAGGATATACGTCTTGTCGCGATCCCTCTAACTCTCAAATATTATCTACCTTTTCCTTCCGCTTTGTTGGCACCCATCACCTCCGACTATCCCGTCCGAACAATACAGTCCAGGATGAGCTAGAGCTATTGACAGGCTGGGTTCTATTCTTTTTGGGTATGTTCCGTTTCCATATTTCCATAGCCCAACTCATACTACCTGTAGTATTTCCGCAAGTCCTCATTTTCTTCGCACTCCCCCGCTGTCACCCTCCTGATGTCTTGAAACTAACAAAATGGGCTGGGAGTGGGACACATCATTCGATGATTATTATCTCGGTGGAAGCATCACCCCCGTAGTAGGTAAACGTCACAGATACGATATGGACGACTATCTCCGTTCTCAATTCAATTACACAACAAAGATGCAATAGTACAAGGATGCCTAATCCTGTGTTGCTATTTTTTGGCATTCGCTCCCCACTGTCCTTCTGTTGTCTTTAGGTTTTGTGTTCTTTTTATAAAAGTTGACAAATATTGTAAAATTATGAATCCTCTGAATATGATCATTTGATATACTTCTGAAATCTTACTGAAAATTTCTCTCTGATAAATCTGCTGAAAATTTAAAGTGTCGTATTTTTGTGCTTTGTTTTGGCTTACAGCAACCTTCGGCATGGCCAGGCAAGTTCAGGCGGCTGGAGATATGACGGCAATCCTAAGGTGCCTGAGCACTCCCAGGAACTTGGGCACCCTTCAGAGAGTTTAAGATACCTGGGGATTTGACGTAAATCTTAGGCAGCCTAGGATATAAGTGTTTTTCCAGATGCAGCTCTCTGTCCGGGTTCCTTTTCCAAGCATCCTCAAAAACCTCGCCGTCAAATCAACAAATATCTGGATGACAGCTCTGTGTCCAGGTCATTGTTTCCAAGTATCTCGAACACATCCCCGTCAAATGTTATAGCCATGCACACGGACCCGCACGGACCCGCTCCTGGACCCGGTAACTATTCTTTCATTATCATCTTAACAATGTTTCCACTACATATTCACAATCATTCAATCACTTACATCTTTGATTTACTGATACTTCACTTTCACGAGTTTTCCTTATTATGGTTATAGTGCCATTATGATGATTCCGTATACGGCCCGGATCCGTAGTATATAAAGACTTGTAAACTACGTAGTATGTTTCCAAGTCTAAAATCAACTTAGCTGGTTCTACTCGTTATTCTTACTTGTGCAGAGAAGGAAAACACTCGACGCGCCTCGTCGCGTCCGACTCGGCTCCGCTCCTCGTCTTCAACGAGTTAGTCCTAGTGACAACACTCCGTTGTTACTGTCACCTCCGATCAGACTTAGCACTTCCCAATCGGATCCCTTCGGATCCGACGCTTCGTCGGACTGGGCTTAACAGTATTTTAGACTTGCTTCTCTGTATCAATGGCTGAGTCAAATCCCATCCTCACCTCTATTCCGGACAATGAAGATTACGAAGAGGCCACACACATCATCAAAACAACACAACTCGACAATGATGGTTCCCCAATCACTACTCGTATCCGTACGTCTGGAATAGCTCGTAATGTATTCGGAGAAGGTTATGTTGGTATGGTTCGAGTATCTGGTCAACCGCGTCCGCGCGGCGCCGCTCCTTTCTCATCTCGAGCACCGACTGGAACCCGTTACACTATCCCGCCAATAATTCCTTTGCCGACCTCACCACGAACTCCTATTCAACAATCTACCCCTCGACGTACTACATCAGTCACATTCGATGACGATGGTTGGTATGACCGAACGGAGCCGACGGATGAAATCGTCCTCGCCCAAACCGATAAAGGAAAAGGTCGAGAGTATCAAGACGAAACTAACAAGTCGGATCCAGGGGATCCGGGAGATCCAGATGATGGACCTCCAGATGATGATGATCCGCCCGGAGGTGGTAATCCTCCAGGTGGTAATCCTCCTATTCCTCCAAGAGGTCCTTCGAGAGGAGGTCCTCCAATTGGCGGCCCTCCGGGTGGTGGCCCGCCTGGTGGCGGTTCCGCTTCGGGCCCGTTAGGTCCACTCCCATTCCCTTCCAATAACAACACTTCGCAACTCTTTCTTCAAGCCCTCATCGGACTTAACAATACTCTCTCTTCCATGAAGGGAGGAGAGACCAAATCCAAAGTCCGAGCCCCCGACGTCTTCGACGGATCCGACCGGAACAAACTACGACCTTTTCTCGTCACTGTCCAGTTGAACATCAATGACCGACTTCAGTACTTCAACACTGATGAAAAGAAAATCTCGTTTGTACTCTCCTATCTATCCGGTCGAGCCCTATCCTGGTTTGAACCAGAAATCCTTAATCCGAATCTCCTCAATCCTCCCGCATGGCTTTTCTCTTTTGAAAAGTTTATAACGGAATTACAGGAAAACTTCGGACCCTTCGATCCCATCGGAGATGCCGAGGAATCCTTGAACGAGTTACGAATGGATAATTCCGAAAGAGTCATCGGATACAATACCAAATTCAATGCTTATGCAGCCTTAGTTGACTGGAACGATTCGGCTCTCCGATTTGTATACAGGAAAGGTCTAGCTCCGCGTATTAAAGATGATCTAAAAAACATTACAGAACATCGGAATCTTTGGATTTTCAAAACTCAAATCGCAGAGTTGGATAACAAGTACTGGAAACGAGTCCATGAAAGGAAAGTCGAAGCTCGGACGCATCCCGCGTCCGCTCCTCCTAAACTTGGTAAAAATTCTTCGAATTCTAACCAAGTTCATACCACAACAACCGTTTCATCCACTTCGTCGACATCCGGATCCGGCTCTAAGCCGAATCCATCCCCTAAATCTCCTCCTACCAACTCACCGAAACCCTGGTTGGATAAACTAGGTAAAGACGGTCGTCTCTCCGAAGCCGAGAAAAAGCGTCGGAAGGATAAAGGTCTTTGTTCATACTGTGGCGGAAACCACAAGTTGGAAGATTGTGATAGAAGGAAAAAGAACTTGGAAAGGAAAGGTAGAGGAGGTACGATTTCCGAAGCTAGTCCTTCCGCGCCCGCTCCGGGGCCGGGAAATTAGCGCGCAGCTCTGATTCCTCAGCGCGAGATTGGAGTTGCGTTAACCGAGATCGTGCTTTCCTAGAGGTAACCCTTAATGCTGCCGCTCTTTCATTGAACTCTCTTATTAAATCTCTTTTTACTTCACATCCGATTTCACATTCTTCATTGGAATTACCTACACTTATAGACTCAGGTTCTTCCGATAGTTTTATTGATTCAAAATTCGTACATACGCATTCCTTGAGTACCATAAAAATTCCTCCAGTAAAACTTCGATTACTCGACGGATCCTACGGGTCCGTCATATCCGAAAAATTATCGCTTCCAATTTCTTTCAACATTGGCAAACCACTTTCCATTGATTTTTATATCACTTCATTGGACTCTTCTTGTAAAGCTGTATTAGGATATTCGTTCCTTTCCCGCTATAATCCGTCGATTGACTGGGTAAAAGGTAACATTACATTTCCAAACACTGATCAAGCAGAATCTTCAATACGCGTTCCTCTGGTAACAAAACCGGAACCTACGGGTCCTCCGGCTCCAGAACTTTCCGACATGCCTATGTCACCGTCGCCAATCCGCAAACCCACTAAACCCTCGAAAGAGAAGTTTCCTTTTGAACCGATTTATACTTATCCTTCGGTTTCACAGATGGGTGCGCACCTCGAACGAAAGGAAGTAGCACTAATCGGTGCCGCTGCTTTCATTCGCTGTTGTAAAGAATCCGAAACGGATCCGGTAATTTTACGAATTCATGAACCTGAAGTTTTTGGTAAGAAAGCTTCAATCGATATGGCTAACATTCCCGCAGAACTAGAAGAGTTTGCCGACGTCTTTGATGAAGGCCTCTCAGATCAACTAGCTCCTCATCGGCCATATGACCTAAAAATCGAATTGGAAGAAGGTGCTTCACCTCCAATCAGTCAGATATATCCCGTATCCGATTCGGAATTAGAAACTCTCAAGAAATTTGTAGAGGATCACTTACGTATGGGTTTTATTCGTCCTTCATCCTCACCTTTTGCAGCCCCCGTTCTTTTCGTTAAAAAGAAAAGTGGAGAACTTCGCTTATGCGTCGATTTCCGCGGATTAAATCGGATTACACGGAAAGATCGGTATCCGCTTCCTTTAATTACTGAACTTCTAGACACCCCACGACGTGCGAAAATCTATACAAAGTTAGATTTACGACACGCTTATCATCTTGTACAAGTCGCCGAAGGCGATGAGTGGAAGACAGCATTTCGGACCCGTTACGGATCCTTCGAATGGCGAGTTATGCCTTTTGGACTTACAAACGCCCCTGCAGTATTTCAACGTTTTATCAACGACATTTTTTCTGACCTCCTGGACATTTCGGTAATCGTCTATTTAGATGATGTGCTAATCTTTTCAGAAAATGAAGCAGTGCATAAAGAGCACGTCAAGGAAGTATTCCGGCGGCTCCGAACGCATGGACTTTTTGTCAATCCAAAGAAATGTGAATTTGCAGTCGATACCTGCGAGTATCTTGGCTACATCCTCGCGCCCGACGGGCTCCGGATGGACGTCAAAAAGGTACAAACAATCTTAGATTGGCCAGTACCAAGGAAGGTAAAGGACATCCAAGCTTTCCTAGGCTTTTGTAATTTCTATCGCCGTTTCATTTATCAGTATTCTGATATTGTTGTTCCACTCACAAGACTAACTAGAAAAGATGTTCCTTGGAAATGGACGGACGTTTGCCAACAGGCTTTTGATTCACTTCGAAACGCTTTCACCACGGCTCCGGTACTTTCTCACTGGGAGCCGAACCAACAAATCATTCTCGAAACCGACACATCCGACTATGCTATCGCTTGTATCCTCTCTCAAATCTCCAGTACGGATGGCGAAATCCATCCGATTGCTTTTCACTCGCGGACCCTTCACGGAGCCGAACTGAACTACGATGTCCACGACAAAGAATTACTAGCAATTTTCGAAGCCTTCGGGGTTTGGAGACATTATTTAGAAGGTGCTTCAATGCCCATCGATGTCGTTACTGACCACAAAAATCTCGAATACTTCTCAACTACTAAAGTTCTAACTCGCAGACAAGCTCGTTGGTCAGAGTACCTATCGGCTTTTAATATGGTAATTCGGTTCCGTCCGGGTCGACTCGGCGCAAAACCGGACGCGATGACTAGACGATGGGACGTCTATCTAAAAGAGGGGGATATTGGATATGCTAATGCAAATCCACACAATTTTCGTCCTATCTTTACCGAAGAACAACTAACTACCTCACTTCGAGCAACATTCTTAGAAGGCCCTGTCCTACGTGCAAGTATCATTATGGATATAGCAGGACTTCACTCTCGCATCCGAAATTCTTACGAAAAAGATCCTGAAGCAATGGTTGGTCTTAACAAAGCTCGTACCAAGACGGACGCGCGCTGGACCGAATCAGACGATGGATTCTTATTGCTTGATGGTAGGATTTATGTTCCAAATGTTGAAAACTTACGTCTAGACGTTCTTCGATATAATCACGATCATCCTTTAGCTGGTCATTTCGGACAAAACCGGACCCTTTCGGTCATCCGAAGACAATATGTCTGGCCGAAAATCCGAGAATTCGTACGAGATTACGTCCAATCCTGTACAACGTGTGGTAGGAACAAATCCCGAAGACATAGACCTTATGGATTGCTGAAGCCCCTTCCGGTGCCGACGCGTCCGTGGGATTCCATTTCTATGGACTTCATCGAAACACTTCCTTGTTCTAATGGTTTTGATTCTATTTTGGTTATCATTGATCGCGCTTCAAAACAATCCATCTTTATTCCTACTTACTCTACTATCACTTCCGAGCAATTAGCTCAACTCTTTATCATTCACGTCTTCTCTAAACATGGCGTTCCCTTACATGTTACTTCAGATCGCGGATCCGAGTTTGTTTCGCTTTTCTTTCGTTCTTTGGGTAAAGCTTTGGATATGACCTTACATTTCACTTCGGGTTATCACCCGGAAGCCGACGGTCAAACCGAACGAGCTAACCAAACCCTTGAACAATACATACACATTTACTGTTCTTACCAACAAGATAATTGGGCAGACCTTTTACCTATAGCAGAATTTGCTTACAATAACGCCCCTAACTCTTCTACAGGAATTTCTCCATTCTTTGCCAACAAAGGCTACCATCCCAACATCACAGTCCATCCCGAATACGAGATCGCATCCGAGCGCGCCCGCTCGTTCGTAGTCAATCTTGATGATCTCCACCAGATGTTGAAAGAAGAGATAACGGAGGCACAGAAACGTTACAAGGAAACCGCAGATCGAAAACGAATCCCTGACCCTAACTTCCCCATCGGCTCCGACGTATACGTCTCAGCAAAACATATTCGCTCTACTAGACCAACTCCGAAATTCTCCGAAAAATATCTCGGACCCTTCACGGTCATCGCCAAACCCAGTTCTGTATCATACACCATCAAACTCCCTAACTACCTTCGCGGAATTCATCCTGTCTTCCATGTCTCACAATTGGAACCTGCGATTCCGAACACTATTCCGGATCGATTCACGGACCCGCCGCCTCCGGTGGAAGTCAATGGTGAACAACACTTTGAAATCACAGAAATATTAGATTCTAAGGTGGATAGACGAAGAAAATGCCCGCTACTTTATTTGGTTAGGTGGGAAGGTTATCAAGGTACTGATGATGAGTTTGAATGGGTTTTAGCAGAGGAGGTTTCAGCAGACGAATACATCACTGAGTTCCATTCAAAATATCCGGACAAGCCAGGACCGTTGGACAAGATCTTATCCGAATTAAACCTTCGGATCCGATAGGATACGTTTTCGTTATTTTTCATCTTATTCTCTTCCTCACAATTCATTACATTTCACACTTCAATTCTCATTAAAATTCACTCATTAAGTTTTTTCCAAGAAATTATTTTTTATATACAATTTCAAACAAAACAAAAAAGCTAATTACAATTACTCTATTGACTAGGTCCAGATCGGGGTTCCGTCGCGTCCGTGCTATCGGTTTTCAGCAACGTGTTCAGTTGCTTCTGGACACGGCCAAGGCGCTTTCCCAGCACCACCACTTTCCAATCCAAGTCATTGACGTCCTCCAGTTGCTTTCTCAGCAACCGGATAATCAAACGGTCCCGCTCTCCGTCGGACCCGCCGTTTCCTCTCTGTCCCCAATCACACTTCACCTTCGCCAGGTGACACCCTTCACAAGTCCGAGTGTTCGCCTTTGACTGGCGAAGACACTCCATCCCTCTGTCTCGGCACCGACGGCACGGGGTGCGAAACTTCTCTTCTTCTTCTTCTTCGTCCTCGTCCTCATCTTCTTCGTCATCCTCGTCTTCGTCCGCGTCCGACCGCGGCCGGAACTCCTCGTCATCCATAGGCGTAGGAGGCCTGATCTATAAAAAACGAAAGGAGAAATTAGTTTTAAAGTTCAAAATATTAAACGAAAAAACTTACCCTCGGACGCTTCGGTCTCTCCTCGACCTCTTCCACAGCCTTCCTCTTTTCTAATGCAGCGGCTTTCACCCGCTCTCTCCATTCCTCTACGGCTTTCCGCAACCTCCGCTTTCTTGGTCTTATGCGCTTGCGCAGCCTGCGCAAAGTCCTCCACCGCAACTTCAAACTCGGCAACGGCTTCCGATGAAGCATCGGAATCCGGATCCTCCGGGAAGATTCCGTCGAAAGACGCGAGGGAAGGGAATTCGGTTCGAAAGGAGGGTGCCGACGGCATATTCGGGAAAAAGTTGGAGAAAAAAGGACGAGTCGGTGATCCGGCTTATAAGAAAAATTTCCGCGCGCACGGACCAGTCGGAGTGCCAAACAGGATTACATAATTTTATTCTTGCGATGCGCCCTCGAGGCTCGGGCGCTAAAAGGGGGATACTGTTATAGCCATGCACACGGACCGCACGGACCCGCACGGACGGACCCGCTCCTGGACCCGGTAACTATTCTTTCATTATCATCTTAACAATGTTTCCACTACATATTCACAATCATTCAATCACTTACATCTTTGATTTACTGATACTTCACTTTCACGAGTTTTCCTTATTATGGTTATAGTGCCATTATGATGATTCCGTATACGGCCCGGATCCGTAGTATATAAAGACTTGTAAACTACGTAGTATGTTTCCAAGTCTAAAATCAACTTAGCTGGTTCTACTCGTTATTCTTACTTGTGCAGAGAAGGAAAACACTCGACGCGCCTCGTCGCGTCCGACTCGGCTCCGCTCCTCGTCTTCAACGAGTTAGTCCTAGTGACAACACTCCGTTGTTACTGTCACCTCCGATCAGACTTAGCACTTCCCAATCGGATCCCTTCGGATCCGACGCTTCGTCGGACTGGGCTTAACATCAAATTGGCAAATTTCTGGGCAACAGCTCTGTGTCCGGGTTCCTTTTCCAAGCATCCTCAAACGCCTCGCCATCAAATCGGCAACTTATATCTGGGTGACAGCTCTGTGTCCGGATTCTCTTTTGTTGTTGGTCAACACTGCAATTCATTCTCTACCACTGCCAACGAGGCTCGCTCTTTCCCAGCTTCGTGGGAAAAACGCAAGGTGATGGTGGTTAAAGGAAGAGACACCTCCTCTATGTTAATATTAGTATGATCTTCCCCTTGAAGTTGCAATGTACAATGAGTCCAAGCCAAACGCCGACTTAAATCTTAACATGGTAAATACATCATACATGATTATCTAATAATTTATTAAAAGAAGGTGTGTCCTGGGTCCTCCTGCCATATATGGCCCCATCACCGAAACTGAATTGTTTTAAAGTTTCAGGGAAGAGCGAGGCCTTCCGGCTTTCCATAATATAGAATTGTCCTTATTGGGAAACTCTATTTCCCAAGTCTCATTAGAAAATCTGCATCTCTTTGAAACTTTCTTTCTCTTTCTGCTCCATATTCTATTGTTTTGTTTGGGCTCTCTTCTTGTCTCTTGTCTTGTGCTGTAATCATTTGTTGGAATATTTCCTATACTGTCTATGGAACATTTTATCTTTTACTGTATTATACTTGGTTTGTTTTGCTTCACGCTCAGTACACATATGGAATGCAGTCAGTGGCACTGCTTTGGACATGCCCTTGATGGACCCAAGATTGTCTCTGGATTAGTTTTGGGGAGGGCTAAATCAGTGGCCCATGACCTAGCCCAACCCGACCCGACCCAAGAAATGGGTCCAAGTGGATCAAGGGGGTCTGGGCCAGGATATAAGTGACCCCTGTTGAAAACAGCTATCAGTTGAGAGCAGTTGAGCTCAAACTCACAGAGTGGTGGTGGTAGATGAGAGTGTTGGAAATAAAAATAGAGGTTTAGGATTGGAGATATGGGTCACTCTTTAGACAATGAGCAAAGAAGGTGATAATTCCGTTTGTCCTCTACATGCTGAAGGAAAGTAGACAAGGGAAATCGGATGAAGATACATCCGTGTAAGCTACAGCTTATATACTGTGTAACTAATAATAAAGCTATGTATCAAGTGGATACAATGTGAACGTCTGTGGATACTCTGGGAACGTATGTGGATACTCTGTGAATGTATGTGGATACTCTGTGAATGTATGTGGAGTTTTGTAGCTAAATATACCTTTGTATCCTATGTTTGTGTTATCTGGTTTATTCTCGTGAAATGCTATTTTCATATATTCCAACAGAGAGTTGGAGAGTTAATAGGTGGGAGCAAAGCAACTACATCCTCTTCATTTTACGTACCTGCGGTGTCTCTTGTGTCGCATTGGTATTCCTTCCTAAGATTTGAGAGTTTGTCCTTTATCCGCGACGCTGGAGTTGCGGCAAATGGATGATCATCGTGGTATTGGCCCGTGGTTTACCTTGGAAAATAACAGTTATGTTGATATTTAGCGGATTTATAAATCTTGAAATACCGGAGGATACAAGAGAGCAAAAAGAAAAAAAAAGGAAGAGAATTCGTCGACAAATAAGCGAATTGAAATGCCACGCAGTGTGACACTTTTGCTTTCAACGTCGACCGGCGCCGAGCAGCCCAATTCCTTTCCGGATCGACCACTCTTCCTCCTGAACATTTGAACAGCTATTTATGGCGACCAACCAGATATCTGCATGCTACGGATATACCCGATAACTGAGATTCCATCAATCTTTCAAAACCTTTGTAGGACCGGGAAGCTATTCAAGGCAAAGGAGGGTGTTCAGCAAAATGTGGAGGACCTGAGAAAATGCAAAGGAACTGGGGCTGGAGAGAACTGAGAGCTGAGAACGGTGAAGATGGGGTACACAAAAAATAAAATAAAATCCATCGACGACGAACATGGTCAAAAAAAATTTTTTTCTTTCCTTCGACTCTTAGCTCCAATCTGCTTGTGTCCTTTTTATCTCAGGATCTTTCCTTCCACCCCCTTCGCTCAACCCGTTTTCCTATTCACGTTTTGATATCCACCCTACGCGTAACCACTGAACTATTAATATTCTCGGACTGCTAGTTTACATGATACCGGATAGAACTATGTACCTATTCCCAATCACTATTACCTAAGAACCCCGTACTCGTTGGTCCCTACTGCAGTAATAAATAAATAAATCATAAATACAAAATAGGGAAGAAAAAGAAAAAGAAAAAATATTATTATCGCGCACGACGTTCAAAAACTTTGACTGATCACCAGCACTGCTCTATGCTTTTTCGACGTAGCTTGGCAAAAACGCTCGAAGTATGTGGCTGTAAGAGTGCCGGTCCACATTTGTGTTCCATTGTAACAATGCGGACAATAAGGAAGCAAGAATTCTCGAAGGGTACGGGAAAGTGGACAAGTACATGGCGGGTGGACCAAGCTGTTTATCGTTCAGCATCCAAAGGCTGCCTTTGACGGCTAGGTGCGTGAGAACTTTCGGAGGCGACGTGGTAATGACTTTTTAACTATCTTTCTCGCTAGTGACTTTCATCTCTGTTGGAATTCACGCTTCAAGACGCTTTGTTCTTTGCTGTTAGTCAAGCTTAAATGCTTCAAGTTTAGGTGCTTGCCTTCCAGTCCATGTGTCACAAGTAAATCACATTTCGAACAGGTAACATCAACGAAGTATTCGACAAAAAGTATTCGACAAAGCAAGAAAGAAAGATTTTTTTTTTCAGGAAAGTTTCCACGAGATGGTAGAAGAATCAAAGACAGAAAACAAAGCAGGGACACAGATGCGAAAAACAGCAGAGGCTTCGTATCCAGATCGAATCAATTTTCAGGCGCAAAAAAAGGAGGTTTAAGAGGTAGGAAAAGATACCAACTTGGCGACGAACAAATGAAAGGACAAACAATAGGGAAGTGATAAATGCTAAAACCAAACAGGTTCGACAAGGAGGTGTAGCCGTGTACAGCGAAGGCAGGACCCGGCTGTTCAACGATGAAGGAATGAAACCCAGGAATGGTGGAACAAACGGACAGAGGCAAGGTAACAAGGTAAGGGAAGCCAAAAGACAATTTGTTGCCGGATACATCAATGCATCCTATTACTTACCCGTTTGCCCCCTTCGCTTTATTTCTGAGTAATCTGCCTGCATTCTTTGCTTTTCTTGCTCTATTCGCGCCCTTGCTCTGTTTGCCTCTTCGATCTCTCTCCTAAGGTCATCCATTTGCTTGTTGCCCGCTGCTTCTCGAGCTATGTTTTGTTTTTGGTAAGCAAACGGCTATTCCAAAGAGAGAAAAAACTGACCCCTCATATCCGCTTTGATGGCCTCAATCTCCTGCTGATACTCCTTGAGCTTTTTATCCATCTCTTTGTTGAGCTCCCCACCCGCCCCGGTCTGATTCAAGGTTTTACCATCGTCCACTAGCTCTTTCTGTAACTGCAGCACAGTTGGATCGCTTATTGCCAGCAAATCCAAAACAACCTTTTGAGCCGACTGCTTAGTGTTGTACCGATGTCGAACAATCTTCGCTCCCTTCGAAATGGCGTCCCCCATAAAGCCCTTCCGAGATTCAAGCTCTTTTTCCCGTTGGGAGCCGATCCGCTCAATCTCCTCGTTGCTGCCAGAAGATCCAAGGTTTTCCCACATCGTTGTAACGATAAAAACATTCTTCATCGCCTTACCACCGACAATCTCGTTGAATACTCTCAAATTTCGCGCAGTCACTCCAGTGACTCGGACATCGGTGATGCGATGGAGGTAAAGTACTCCTGCGAGCGTGATCCCATTTTTGTAACTGAAGTGGGTGTGTAATTTCTCTCCAATTATTCGGGTGAGTAAACAGACTTACGCCTCTGCCAGGTGGCCTCCGATGACCGCCAAAGTGTCTGCATCACTTTTGTTGGTATCATCAAAACCGGGCGTATCAACAAGGACCACGTTTTGGCCGCCCAGTTGGAACAAGGACGACATCTGGATAGTTTGCGTGCAAGACTCAAGACCCCCACTAGTTACCATTTCGGCTGTACCAGAGGCCATGTTGATAAACTTGGAAGATAAACGACAAGGGTAAGTCCGACTGGAATTAGAGGATACACCCTGATAAGAACCTACAGTAGATTTACCACTCCCGGTGGCTCCCATGACCCTACAACGACGTGAGTATCAATAAATTACGCAGAATTTATGACTTACGCTATCATAGCAGCATTTTTGAGTTTGGCGTTATCCAAAGCCTTCCTCATATCCTGCTGCATAGAACGTCAATCGAGATTCACCATACTGGTAACGCGAATAGGTACGTACAGAAAGTGCAGAAACAGCTTTGAGAGGCGCACTCAACAAGTTATCCATGTTGCTTACTATTACCTACCATTCGTTCCCTTGTATTTATACCGACCGCTTCAGCGGAGTAGGATTAATTCAGAGTCTTCAAATCCAGTTTAACAGAATGGCCCTTATTTTCGACTCAGTAGAATTATATTCATTGATATGAGGAATGATCAAACATAAGTGAGCAGGCAGGTTGGGGTCCAAAAAAAAGAGACTAGAAGCTCCAGCCTCTGCCTTACATTGAACTTTCGGTGCACAAGGTTCAACACGAGTCGGAGCCTTTGAAGCAGACAGGTCAAAAAAATAGAAGCTCTACCTCGCGTAGCAATCTCGGGTTGATGTACTCCAAAAAAGACATTGAAAAACATTCAATCGATGTTTAAGCTTTAAGGTTCAACACGAGTGATCAGACACTGAGGTCGGAGTCGCGTTGGAACAGCGATAATCTCGGATTGATGTAGTCCAAAAAAAAAGACTAGGAACTCCAACGCACCTCATATGACCAAATGATCCGATATATATAACGCTTTGATGTACCGATCAAAGCGTTATATATAAGGCGTTTGAGCCTGTTCCTGGCGGATGCATGCTCATTGAGCTACGTCGGTACGGCAATTGGTTCTGTTGTACTCTATGGTAGTATTAGAGGTCCTCAGATAATGTATTTAATGTTTGCGGATAGTATGACTGACATCAAAATAAATATTCTTTGAAGCCTACGACAAAGTACTACTAGAAGGTATCGTCTGCTACAGCAAGTACAGCTTCTACCCTATCATCAGCGTCACCGTCGGCCTCATTGTCCTCACTCTCCTCAAGTCTGTTTTCATCTTCTGTCGGAAGAGTTATTCCATCGCCCTCATTGTCCATTGCCTGCCTACGGATGCCAATTCCAGATCTAAAGAAATGGCCATCGGACGGTGAGAAACCCTTCAGCTTCCGTATGTTGTTGAGCCTGGTACGGTGAATCTTGTTGAATCTCTGCCGCTCATTCCCATGTACCTGTATCTGATGAGCAAGACGGGGGTCTTCTTGCTGTACCTTCAGCACCACTGCAGAGATATGATCCTCCTCATCCTTCATGTATGTGAAGAGTCGCTGAACTTCACAGTGGAGTCGGTCAAGCTCCTGTCCGGTGCCAATGAGTTTGAATAGCTCCGACATTGCCTCCTGGACTGCTGGCTTAGCCCAGGGCTTTTCCCGAACATCGGCCCGTGTGTCTCTGAGGAAGTCGAACTCGGATAGATAGGTGTAGTTCATGATGTCGTCCCAATTGAGAAGCTTACGAGGGGGCTTCAACGCGGCTGCGGCCTTGTTGTACTCCTCAAGGGCAGACATGATCGTTTAGGACCTCTTCTTCATTGCGTTTCCTATGTGTTGACGCATTTTATATCCTGTAATCACTGATGAGAACGGTATAGCAGCTCTGAATCTGATAGACGAACCTGTACCGGTCACATTCATTTTTGACAGCTCAAAAATCCTCGAAACTATCAAACCCTCCAGTCGATCCAGTGCTCTTTGATACCTGCCCATGTAGACCATTTCCTTGGCCTTTTCCCATTCAACTGAGTCCTTCTTCCACCGTTGATCGCGCTTGAGACCCAGTCGTTCTTCTAATGTCTGGACATCCAATACAAGTTTTGCCTCCATCTCCTGTTCGTTGACCATCTGCCTCTCTGAGAGATACAGGATTGAGTCCTGGTTGCGACTTTGATGAGATGTTGAGTCGGATGTGGAGGGACATCCGGTCTCTGATCGGAACGTCTGCCTTGCGTTATGAAGTCTGACCTGGCAATCACCCAGCTTGACAAGGGACCGGTAGTAGGACGCTGTAAGGATCTCCACCTCTGGCGTAGTTTGTCGAGTCTGGAGGAACCTTTTCTCCTCGCCAAGCCATTTAACCACTAGCTCAGCATCCAGCAGCCCCACAGTTTTCAGAACTTTGGCCGTCTCTTTTGAACGTCCAACGATCCCGAGAGCTTGCTTATAGTTAGAGTAGAGGAATTGCGAAAGGTTGTGGTACGTCTCCAGATTATCCCGATGGTAGGCGTAGTTGGCGATAGCTTGGCGTCGATGGAACTTGCTCATATAGCGAGTGACCGGCGCAAGCGCATTGGACTGAGAGAAGTATCTCTCGCATACCTCTAGATCCTCAATACCAGCCCCATCAATATAGAGCATCAAAAACGATAGCTGGCAAAGTCGATTGTGGGCATACCCGTGGAGGAGCCCAATCAACATTTGAAGCCTCTCATTCTCTGCGAGGTCGTTGAGGGGACTGCGAGCAATCTTATCAATCATGCCACAGGCAATATCGTACCCAACCCCAAGTGAACCAATGGGCTCGTCGGGAAGGCCGCGACACCGCCTATCTTCCTGACAGGCAGACATGAAGTGATGGAGCAGCGCAAGCATGTACTTTGATCTGTGATAAATCAGTAACAGATAGATCAAGTTAGAGAAATTACTCACTGTTCGCCGGTTCTAATCATGTCCAAAAAGATTATGGTAAAGGAGTGCCGACAGAACCCGCCAAAGATACCGTTGACGTCAAAGAAACCAAAAGACTTCTTTGTCTTAGCGTCTTTCATATTTGACCAGCGATCAGCGCAGGGAATCTTTTCACTGGGATCTTTGGGTGACCAACCTGGCCACTTCCGCCAGTTTGGTTCATCCCACAGATCCACTTGTTCCGGCTGCAGGAAGTAATCCCCTCCTCCGACTCGATTATCAGACCTTTCCTTTACCTGCCCAAGTATCTTTCCCCCTTCAGTTGCGGGTTCCCGTCATTGAAATCTTTTAAGGGAGTTGTTTCCGTCTATTGCAAACATCATCCGAATGGGCAGGGCCGCTTCTCCCGAAACCTCGTATTGACAACAAGGGCAGTTGTTGAGCATACGCCAGTTTGGTGTATCTCGACCCAGCTGGTGGAGGACCCGGCTCTTCACTTCTTGCCTAATTCAATTATAAAGGTCGTACGACACCGAAAACTGGACCGCTAGGTTATTTTTGAATGGAACACCCTGAAGGTCGGATATTGCGCGAAGGAAAGGTTGGATCCCAAGTCTAGGGCATCGCATGAAGAGGTTGTGGTACAGCTCAACCATTGACAGGGAAAAGAGAGACTTGTTGATGAGTGGGTTTATAGGCAGGTAACCAGATCGAATATAGCTTGTATTGATATAGGTATTGGTACAGAATATAGGAAGTTGAACGGTGGTGCAATCTTAAAACAAATGGGATGAGGTTATGTTTACGGAGGAGGAGCGCAGAAGCGTACCAAATGCCGACCATGTAGAGATTGCATGGTATTCTTTTACCTGCTCATCGGACGTCCCGCCGTGCAAACGACGAAAGACAAAATCCATGTACGCTTCAACCAGCTCAGATATTTGCTCCTCCCATCGAGCATTATCCACGAGTGACCTATCCCTTCGATTTCTAGTACCACTGAATTCACTGTCTCGGCAGGTTAGCTCTGCTAACACAGCTAAAGAAGAAAAAAATGGCTTACAAGTCCTGCAGCGCGGTCTTGGTTCTGAAAAACAGGAGTTGCTCCTCCACTGACGCATCTTCCTCCTCCCATTCATCTTGAGGTTGAGCCGAAGCAAGGGGATTGCGATGACCGCTACCGCTGTCCATCCCGTCGTCAAGATCCATGTAAACGTCGGTGTAAACCCGGTCATCCATGTCAGATCCATCCCGACGAGACAGAATTCGCTTTCTCAGTATCGAGGTTGTACTGAGGATGCGACGTGTAGCAAAAGTTTGGCGTGCGGACTCCAGTTTTTTCTGCCGATGACGGAGGTTATGGAGGCTAAGACCGTTTGACCTTGGTTGGTCATCTACATTGTCGAGTAGAGCGAGGACTGGCTCTCTGGTTTGCTTCTTTCGTTGAGAGATGTTGGCTTTGGTTTGCCGCCCCATGATTCAGGTCAGCATCAACAAGTGTACCGGCCGGGCCAACAAATCACATGATAATAAAGTCATGTGATCTTTATCTTATCCACTCAGGAGAAAATTCTTCTTATTCTTGCTCTTTTTTCTCTCAAACCACCACCATCCGCCATGCGAGGTAAGCCAGAGCTCTTCCCCCTCATTTTAATCAGGCAATCCCGACCACTGGGACAGCCGATCGTCCTCACGCTCAGGCAACCCCGACTATTGGGGCAGTCGAGCGCCTTTTCACCCGTTTTAGCTTCAATTCATTCGCTGACATGAACACCCAGTTACCCGAAGTGGAAAGGAATTCAGTGGACTCACCAAAGCCGAAACCGAGGCTGCCTTTGAGGATCATCGGGCCTACCAACTCGTCCAATTCAACCTCAGCAGCCTGATCCAGCCTCTCCATCTCAAAACCCTTGAGCCCGACTCTGACGAAGAACAGGAGCCGCCTCTTCGCCAGTACAACCTCTGGCCTTGTCCCCCAACTGCCACATCCTATGAGATTGCGTCTCTCAGGGATCTGGCTGCCTTTCGCCCTATACCTCCCCCGCCTTTACAGCAGAAGGTTCGGCCAGCCTACAGCCCATCATCAACCTGTGCCTACCGTAAATCCATGCAAAAACGAGCCGCTGGACGGACTCATCGTGCTGCCTCACGTTTGAGGGATCAAAATTGACTTGGCACCAATTTGAAGGCGTACCAAGTGGCTCATGTTCGGGAGACTCAAGCTGAAGCTATCAAGGTTGCATTCAACGTTGAACAGTCTCTCCAAAAGACCGGAGCTTGGACAGGACCAAAGGACCGGGATCTTTGTAGGGAAATGTCATTGAAGGAAGTGATGAACCTACCTGGATTTAGATTGATCCCTAACGATCAAAGGTGCGTCTTAGTACCGCACATTTTCCCTCAGACTCTGACATCTCAACTTTCTAGTCGACACCTCCTCTTTAAAGACCGTCTCGGTTGTTCTTTCCTGCTGATGGCAAAACCGATCTCCGAAACTGATCGTCAAGCCCTCATGACCGTCTTCTCGAAGGCCATGAGAGAGTGCAAACTTAAAGGAACCCCTGACTGGAATCGACGGGGCCAGTACTTCACAAAATTCTTTGGCATTTCGTTTGGAGGAGGGCAGGTACATCCGGCTAATTTTTCTCAATCCAAGACCGACCAGAAAGCATGGGACAACTATTGAGAGTCTGAAGCGGCTCAAAAACTTGCTCGCCGAGTCAGCTGTATGTCTCTTTCAATCTCGATCTAACTACCGGCTCTGAATCACTTTCAGATCTGCTGAAATGTTATTTCCCTCGATTCCACTCATTGTATTCCAACGTTCTCAGCGATCTTTGCAGCCAAGATCCCGACCTTGATCTAAATTTTCCAGGCTGCTGTTACGCCTCGTCGTCCTTGAATTTCGAACGTGCCGTCACCGTTCCCCACCGAGATTCACTCAACCTTGGGCTATGTGCTATCTACAACGATGGCACACACGACTACAAGCGGGGTGGACACCTTATTATCTGGGATCTGAAGCTCGTCATAGAGTTTCCCTCCGGATGTATAGCATTCCTCCCCTCTGCATGGCTTCGCCATTCCAACACCTCAATCTGTAGTCGTCGTGAACGCCGATACTCCATGACCTTCTTCAATGCTTCCGGTCTCTTCAGATGGAGGCACAACAACTTCATGTTGGACAAGAGCTTCCAGGAGGGCGCTACCCCGAACGGAGGGCAAAATGGGAAGCTCATAGGAAGAATTTATGGCAAACGTACTTAAACTTATTAGATGACTTGTAGCCCCATGTAAATACCAATAAGATTTTTAATCGGCTCAACTTTGACGGAAACATTCGAGAATCACACATTTATATCAATCCATCATAGTAGCATATCATTTTGAAACAAAATATAATAACATTGAGCATATTAGATGACGATCCGGATAATCAAGATAACACCTAGAAGGCCTTGGTTGAGGGATGAATGACTCTGACGTTGCCACGATTCTTGTAGTCCCGAAAGGCCTGCCAAGCATCCGACATGCTACCATTGAAACGATAAACAACCCCACCTCGAAACTGCAAGCCTGTCATAATCATTGTCTTTCGATCCTTACATGCCATAGGTTTGACACCCTGTACAACAATGAAGCGTTCATCCGCAGAAGGTTGTTGCTCAGCGAGCAGCTGGGGGATTCCGGAATCGACAAACTCTTGATAAAACTTGTGGGCAAGCTGACGGCTGCTGAATGAACGGACCACATGATGATGGGCCTCTTGGTCCCAGATGTCTCTGGCCCCGGGGATGTTTCGGAAGGTTTTCCTGAACAACGGTCGTCAGATACAGCTTGATAAAATAGTAGAGAACTTTTACCATGTGTAGAAGACCCCGTGCCTTCCGTCTTTTCTGCTGTATACAACATATGCGGGAAACTGGCTTCCTGGGTATATCTGCTCCGTGACGGTTCCAGCGTTGTTTTCAATGTCGTCCTCATCAGAGTCGGACTCAATCAAGACCACAGGAGGAGCAGAGCGGGTTGGAGATCGAGGTTGTGGCTGATATTGTTGGGTTGGTTCAATGGTAGAGGTTGGAAAAGCAGGACGTTGGTAACTGGGAGTGGGAGTGGGAGTGGGCGGGGCTGCCAAACGACGAGATATTGCGCGAGATGGGCTTGAAGGGGGGGAGGCAAGGACATTATTCATATCAGCTAGACCCATTCATTCACATTAGATGTAAGGCCTTTGAAGCTGTGAAAACATCAACTTACCTACGCCTGTACCCAGTCTGTTAAACTGCTGGGTCATATCTCTCACTTCCTCATCGACGTGTTGAGTCAGACGCTCGATATGATTCTCAAGCTCCTGCCGCTGCATTTCCAGGTTAAGAAGATCTGAGGATAGATCAATAAAAAATACGAGGCCATTAAAAAAATACAGACTTTGCTGCCTTTTGACAAGGTCTTTACTCTTGTCCAAAGCGTCCTCAATTGATCTTAATCGATCTGCCTTGGATGGAGAGGGTGGAGCTAGACAGATAATATGAATAAGAGTCTTCGAAACTGCATTCAGCATGGACAAAACTCACCGGACATTGCAGGCAAAAGCAGAAAGAGCGGTTCTGGTTCAAGTTGAAAGCCGCGCACGTGCCGTTGTTTATCTGGTCTCAAATTTCTTCTACACTTTTCACTACGTTTTCTTACTCTTTTTTACCATGCACCCAAGCCACCATAATCTGCACCAAGGTCGTGACAGTGTCTATGAGCAAGACCGCCGACTGAATACACACGGCATGTCATACTCGACGTTCAATCAAAACATGCACAATTCTTCATTCAATTTTAATCAACATAATCGCACTGTGAATAACTCACCGGCTAGTCAGTGGCTATCACAGCAGAGTGGTGAGGGTGAGCTTTTCTTCCGCTATCTCATGTTCAAGTACCAGCTAACTGTCTCATTAAATAAAGGTAACCCGGGGTATTACGATTCGCTGAGCTCTCAAAACTCAGCTCAAAGACTCTCCCAGTCTCGGAACAGGGCTCCGTTCCAATTCAACGCGTCAAGCTCGGCCAATAGTATACAATATCGGTCCCTGCCTGTGCCGTCTCCACAACTGAGTTCTCAGATCTCGACAGGCCGTTGGCCGCCTCAAGTTCACGGCTCACATTCATTCAGCCATCCCGGTATTGCTCCCAGGATCGTTCTTCCAAAGCCTTTCCCGACCCCTCCCGCTGCTGTCAATGGCAGCCACTCTCAGCAGGTCCTTGGACCCTCTGCCTCCCAAAATCAGTATGCTCCGGCTCAACAAAAGGGCTTTCGGAATGGAGCTGCGGTGAGTCCCAATCTCGAGCCGCCGAGGCCGCCAGTGCCGTCACTCTCATGGCAGCCCGTTTCTGTGCATCAACCGGTAGATGCTCAGGGGCTTAGACAAGGCAGTATTCGTGACTCGGCAGCTCAGGCACATTCAACTAAAGCTGTTTGCCGGACCTCAGGAGGGCCCGACAAAGAGTGTTTTGTTGGCCACGTTTCTCGAGTGCCGGAGCCTCAAAGTTCTTCTCCCCAGTCGTCCACTCCTGCCTCTGCTTGAACTTCTGCTTTCCTCTCTTCTCTACTCAATCCCTCTTCTTCGGAGATCAATGCCTCAGAAATAGCGCCGCCGCCTCGGCCCATAGCACCATCCGTTTCCTTGCCTGTAATGGGCTTTGAGGAGATGCCTCTCTCCCCTGTCCAAGTCAGCTCCAGGCGCTTACGGGGATCTCGACAGACTGATGAAAACGACTCAGCAGCTGAGAAGGAGGTGGGGCCGGAAGAAGATTGTTCCCAGAGCCGTGTTGCACCGGCTGCAGCTCCTGTTATTTGACCTCGGATGGGAGAGGGAGAACGTCGAATTAAACGGGCTGGTAAAGACAGTGGGTTTCATGAGGCCATCCACGCTCTTGGGGACTATGTGGATAATGAGGTCAGGAGGATCGCCGCTCAGCACAACAAGAAGGTTCTTACGGTGAAGAAGCTGGTCGGGGTCCATCGCAGATTTAGAGAGTCTAAAACGGCAAGCTTGTACAATGCGCTGATGCATAAGAAATCGCAGGAACTTCGATGTATGTCCCCTCAAATATTCTTACCTTGTTGACGGTTTGATAGCTAAAGGACGGCCATTCGGGGTGACCTGGGAGGAGAAGCATGCCGTCATGGCTGCTGATGATGACATTCAAGATATTCTCCAAAATCCAGACTGCGATGAGGCCAAGGAAGCTTTGGAGGATCTCAAGAGCTTTCAGGAAACACGAAGATCATCTGCTCGCCCAAGTGCAAAGGCAAATGATAACGACCTTGTTGAAACTTGGTCGGCTTTGTCTAAAACAGTACATCCTCAATCTACTAGATACTGGATACTTGAGCTGACGTTGTTAACTAGGCTGAAAATCTCTCCAAAAGGACCTCAGCTGCAAGCTTTGGTTTTGTGTGCAGCTCCAGGCCGAATCAAAACCTCACCCGACAATTTTTTGGGAATGGGCCTATTGAGGCCTTTCTCATGTCGAAGTTTAGCATGACGGGCTCCGAATTTGTGGAAGCGGCAGAGTCCTATTTCGTCTATACTTCTAGCGGTCGGACGGCAACTCGGAAGGGCACCAAGGCAATGCAGAAGGAAATTGTCCAGATGATTGTGCGCGGTCTCCGTAAGTCATATTACCGCTCTCTCTTGTATCTGTTTTCAAACGATCAACGGTAGGGAATGTGACCGGAAAGGACGACCTCAACATGGAGTATGAACATTATGAGGTCCTTATCGTCAAGAAGTATGGTGTTCAACTTACGGGATGGCCCTCCGGTGTCAAAATGGTCAGCGCTCACAAACTAAATGCCGCTGACACAATACCCCTCTACCACGCTGTCTCAAACCGCATCTGCACATGGAAGAGGCTCCATGGCCAGGAGCTCTACCGTCTCAGAAAGACCATTGATGCTCGAATCAAGTCAGGAGAGCTTGTGGACCCAGACATCAGTCGCCGAGGGAAGAAACGGTCAGCGGTAGATGGAGTAGACGAAAGAGGGAAGAAGAGGTTCAAGGAAAGTTCTTCGGAGAAGAGCAGGTCTCAAAACTTTAAGAAGGGGAAGGGAATCAAAACGGTGGCAAAGGGCAGAGGGCTGCAGGCCAGGGTGGTTGTCCCCGAAGATGAGGAGGATGAGAGTGACAATGAGGACGGCACGACCGAGGATAGGGAGGAGGAGGAGGAGGAGGAGAAGGAGGAGAAGGAGGAGGAGGAGGAGGAGAAGGAGGAGGAGGAGGAGGAGGAGGAGGAGGAGGAGGAGGAGGAGGAGGAGGAGGAGGAGGAAAACAAGCAGATGAGAGAGAAGAGCCTGTCGTTGGATCTCCCGCAGGTCAGCACCCTTGATGACCTCAATCTGGATGACTGGAACGCGGCGTTTGAGTTTCTGGACCAGCAGGAAGGAGATGTCATTTCGGGGGCTGATGATTTTGACATTGACGTAGACGTAGATCAGCTTATGGAATGATAGAACTGCCCTTCTTTCGTCGGATATGCTCACTGTACTGTATTTACATTTTAATCATAATGTGCTTGATATCTACTGAGTAATACATTATCTGAGGGCCTCTAATACTACCATAGAGTGCAACAGAACCAATTGCCGTACCGACGTAGCTCAATGAGCATGCGTCCGCCAGGAACAGGCTCAAACGCCTTATATATAACGCTTTGATCGGTACATCAAAGCGTTATATATATCGGATCATTTGGTCATATGAGGTGGCTCGCTTGCCATTTGTCAGTGGTCAAGTCTTATTGATACAAATTCCAATTACGGCGTGCCTCTTGGCAAGAGATACTCCAGCTTCTTCTTTTGTTGTGGAGAGTAGCGTGCTGTGCCAGAAAGAGGGTTCAATGCTTTTGTTGTTCGGCTGATACTCATAGTAAGTTGGTCGGAATAATGTTACCGGAACTTATCCAAATGCAACAAGACTCGAGATCAGGCAAGAATACCTGCCAGAATGAAGGTTTAAACCTTCATTCTGCAGTGATACCCTAGCTTATGGTTTAAACTTTCAAGTTTCAGGAATGAGCACGAGGGAGTTGCCATTGCATAGAGGGAAGCTGAAAAGTCACTTGGTGCCAGTGGAGCGGAATATCAAAAGAAGTTTGATGAGAACATGGGTGAAAAACAACCCGACAAGGACGAACCAAGTTCACTTACGCTCCGGACTCGTGATACACATGTAAATTCAAGCTCCTAGGATATAATAAGTAGCGTACTGACCAAACGTCCGAGTACTGGCAGGCTCGGCATTAAAAGACATGCATTAGGGACGGTCTAAGTAGGCAATTATTTGCGCCTGATGATTTGGCCGAACAGTATTAGTCCTGAGAATTTCAGAAATCGTGTGGGTATAATTGACCGAGCCGATTTTTTGAACAATAATTTCTGGTCTCGGCAAACTGAGGGAAAAAGGGGTAGCGCTTGTCCAACAAAAATCGCGTCTTCAAAAAAAAGCGACTCCGGAGGCGCTTTTTACGTCGATTTTTTATGCACAATTAATCTGCCAAAAATCCAAACAAAAATCAGGCCTTAATCGCCCTACTTTGACCGTCCCTATTATCAAACAATGCGATGGCTTCATTCTGTATGTCAAGAGACGTGAAGTTGGACGCTTCAATGCTGCTGGCTCAAGTGGATTCTTTGACGATATCCTGCCAGGCGGTGGGGATAGAAATTACAGAGCATCTAGATCGTTCAAAGCGGTGGCAAATTTCTATTGAATGAAGGGGTGGTCCTGGAGTGAAAAATAACAGCCTCATTTTACGTCTTCTGCGGAGACAGTAGCCGATGTAAAACTCTCAAATCGAATGCTGAATTTAGGCAGGCGCCATCCAATGACAAGTAATTATTCTGTATGTCAGTCGGATCTGAAGATCTGACCAATCGTAAGGATGTCGTGACAACGGTACTTACATCATTTTTCTCACACTCTATTCATCTATCCCACGCCACCTTTCTTCCTTTATCATATGATCGTGTTCGTTACTCATACTTCTTCGACTCATTGCTCCATATCCATTTCACAATTGCGTACTGCCTCCTTTTCTTCTTATTGTCTTTCCTCCTTATTGTTATACTTCACTCCCATTCGTCGCTATTATTCTTTCACCTCCCTCTCTCACAACTGTCACACACTTATTGTCTTTGATACCTACTTTCTCTCACGCTGTCGTTCCTTCCTCTCGCGCTATTATCTTTTGACCTCCTTGTTGTTCTTTCCCTCTTATTGTCACCATACGTATATAAGGACTGTAGATAGCACCTAGTTCCCTATCTCGACCTCTTGGTCATTGGGAACTAGGTTCGTGTTGTACCTCTCTGTATATTCCAAATACTAACTTGGTCATTGGGAACTAGACATCCTCTGAGCCCTTGTGACTGGCCCTTCGTGCTATCACTGCTGTTGAGATCACTCCTCTTTCACCACCCTTGTACGCTGCGCTTAAGTTCGGACTCCGTCGTCTTTGAAGCTTGCCGGCTACTCGGTCTGTGCTTGTGCTTGTGCTTGTGCTCCCTCTCGTGCTTCCCTCGTTCCGGTCGTTCCGATCCTCGTCGCGACATTAGGTCAAGATCTTCTGCTGCGCCGACAGCCTAGTCTCAGGTTGTCCCCGCAGAACTTCTTACCATCACGCCTTCTTACTCAGCACACGTTTCCGACTCTGAGGAATCAGAATTTGACTGCACTGAATCATCCCACGCCTGGGATACCGTTGATAAAACTTACGTCCACCGAAGAAGAGCTGATAAACCAGCAGATTGGTTTGATTGTTACAACCAACCCTGCCCTAACGCTACCGAATCACAGTCGATCCAAACCGAACGTCGTACAGGCAAAACCAAACGCCTTTTAATTCCAATATCCCAAATCGAATCATTCAATCAGAATCCTCCCACACCGAGCCTATCTACCACCGCACCTCCTCCCCGTTTTGGAAGAGTTTCGACTCCGAGTAGTTCCCGAGCCTCCCCCGCACTCATTGCACCTATCCCACGTCGTCCAGTGGACACAGACATTGTTATCTCTGCAGTAGGACAAGCGTTGATCCCTACTAGAGCTGAATCAGTACCCGAGCCATTTGAGCTTGTACCCATCGAATCTATTGAATTTCCAGAAATCTGGTGCAGAGACGAGCCAATCAGAGTTGACACACCCCCTAACCCTCCTATCCAACCCAATCCCGTAATGGCACAAGTCACCGGACAAGATGTCCTCCGTGCGCTTAACAATCTAGCCACCAATCAGGCAGCACTGCAACGAGTAGTGACAGATGTGGTCACCAGCATGAACAATAACAAAGGGGTCAGCAAACCTCATAACTATAATGGAATAGGCAGCGAAGACGCACGCCGTTTCCTTGCTGCATTCGAAGTCTGGGCACAGGGAATCCCCAACCTCAGAGCCTTGACTGGAAACGAACTGGTCAAATCCGCGATCTCATTCCTTGAAGGGGATGCTGCTATCTGGGCCACCCCTATTGCCGAAAACATCAGCGCACACACCTCTAACAACAATGTTCCCCTTATGTACCCCGATTGGGCAGATTTTAGAGCTGCCTTCACTGCTCGCTTTGAGACAGCAGATCCGGTCACAGATGCAAAAAACATGCTAAAGGCTCTCTATCAGGGAAAGAATTCTGTAGCCGCCTACGCCGCCACCTTTAAACAGTACTCCGAGCGCACCGGATATTCTGACACTGATCTCCGGGACAAATTCTACGGCCACCTGACAGATAGGGTCAAAGATGGTTTGGTACACTCTCAGGCCAACACCTCCTTGCTGGCCAATCTCATCACCGAAGCTACCAGAATTGATAATCGGATAAATGAACGATTCAGGCAGATGACGCCCTTCAAAGCAGTCACTCCTGCCACTCATAGCCTCCAACCAATTAACGCCCCCTTCATCGCTCATCGAGACCCAAATGCCATGGATGTAGATGCCACACGCACGGTGACGGGTAAGAGTTCGGACGACTATCGAAGATTCATGACGGGAAGGTGTTACGGATGTGGATCAAGGAACCACCGTAAGGCAGATGGACATCACGAGCGAGATGTCTGTGACCACTGTGGGCTCACTGGGCACTTGGCAAGTGTCTGTCGTCGTAAGTATCTAGGTTTGACAGGACGTGCTGCCCCTCGCAACATTTCGGCCACTTCTATCACGGAACCCTCCACTTCCACCATCGCGGCAGCTCCGTCTGTCTCTGTCACGACAAAGGAGATCTCAACATCAGAAAACCTTACATAATCCTTGATCGGCTTGTGGCAGCTTTTCCCCCGCCAAATTTCGGCGGGTCAACCATGGAAAGGCAGCCAAGCCGCAAGCCGCCAGCGGGGGTCGTTTTCGTCCCAAGTGTCTTGCGGTCATTACCAAGAACTAATACAAAGCTATACAAAATCAGCCCGACCAATTCAAAGCGTCCCTCTGGAGCTTGTCGTAACGCTGACAAGCCAAGAAAGCCTAGCAATTCAAATGTATAAATTACTGATGAAGACTCATGGGCATACTACAAACCTTCACAGACAGGTCCAGAGCATCAAAGTTGAACTTATGAAAAGTAGGCGAATCTTCACAACGCTAAGCATTCGAACCCTAAAATCGGCGGCAGAATACAGCGATGTCAAAGTTCGAATCAGTCCTTATCCGATTGTCAGAAGTAGGGTTCATCTCATACACATCTGTGAGTACATGACATTGCATTCAAGGAAAGAACGTTTTTTATCGTAAGTACCGCCGGACTATCCGACTAACTAGATTCGTCTTGAAAGTGCTCCTAAACGCTTCCGATGCGACGCTTCGAAGCTTGGGTTTTGAGTTCAGGTCCGTCAGGCTGTAGTAATCGACAAGCCCTGCTCATTCATCGGGCTTAAACTGTTGAGTTTACGCAAGGCTAATAGATGAGGTGAGTCTAGTACAGTATACTATACCACAAGTCACTGAGGAAATACCTACCTAGCTCACTTCCTCCTATAAATCGCTCATTGCTGGAGTCGGTAACCAAGTGAGTAGCTTTTGTACAAACGCAAGCATGTTTTATTTATTTCTAAATTCTTCTTTAGGCAAACCCAAAAAATTCGTCCCTTGTTTGGAGAAATGGCGAATATATGTTCAGAGTCACCCAGATTTCAGCGGTTGACAGAACATACAATTTAACCCACTACCATGATCGCTGATTTTATACTTTTCTAGCATCCGACTAACCTCCGCGGATAACCTCTACTGGTTTGATTCCGTCGCTGACGATCACCAGGACCCCACAGTAAGTATCAGATCTACAACTCCTCTTTGAATAAATTTTAATCAAGTGTTGTATATAGATTCTCCTCAAGGAAGGGGACGACACAGATCGGACCATCTGGCGTTTACTCCCTGCTGCTTGAACGCTTTCAAACAGTACTCAAGGAAGGCGGATTTTGCTGCGCTGGCAGAACACAGCGTGGTCGTATTTGGATCCTCATTTTGTACGGAATCTGCCGGTAGTCAAGTAATGTTCTGAAGTCTTGTACAGTATTTGCTGAAAATTTTGCGAAGTGAAATTGATTGTTGATTATTCTAAACGGCACGCCGAGTGTGTTTTGAGTTAGGAGGAGCCTTCAAGCGAGGATAGATTTGTCAGCTGTCACTGATCGCGGCACGAGAAATCGATCAAAGTTACTATGGAAAGGGCCAGTGACCAACCTACAAATTTCGGTAAAGACCAAACCTAAGGGTTCGGTAAAACTCTGTGAGTACTACAAGTAGAGTACTGACATACAGGTGAGTGAAATAAGTTAGAAACGAACTTTTTTGCGTTGGAACTTGGGAGGCTACTAATGATCCGAGGGACCTCCGACCGCCTTGTTCCGATTCGGGATGAAGCCAGTGATAGAAATTCATTTTGAGGCTCTAGGACAGAATCTACCGCTGCTGACAGCGGGAAATGAGCACGATGGCCATAGTAAGGCATGTGCATGAGGCTGCGGGGCTCAACTTGTCTTCCGCTTATTTCAAGGTCTTTCTTTTCGTGGTACGTGAGGAAACTAATTCTGTACTTCACTTTAAATTCCAAGAAATTATTAACTATCCATTTCGATCTTTCCTATTACCCCCAAGTTGAACCTGAATCATCCTTCATGCTAACCATAGACCAGCAATGCACTGCTGGACAAGGAATGTATCGGTGTTACCAGTTGGAACCTCTGTTAGGTTGTAATCCCAAGACGGGGCAAAGCCACCCGCACTCCATCCGGTATATCCCAGATAGACATCGCTATTTGCACTACACAAAAAAAAAAGTCAGCTGGTGAAATTTTTTCAAGTGATCCAGCAATGAAACTTACTTGAGGAAAGCGAGCTCCTGACACATGAACGTCGCACAGCTCTGAACATTACCACCTCCGGTTTCGCTGAGGAGCGCTTGTCGACCGTTAGTCCGAAGCCATGTCGCAAGAGGAGCGAACGCATCATCGATGTTGTTCGTGACACATTCAGTGTGGGTACCGCTGTTATCCGAATCCAAATATTTGTGAACGTCAAAGATCAGATTAGTCGTCGTCCCATCCGGGTTTTTTACAGCCAACAGAGCAGGTCCGGACCCGTTAGTGACAAAGTCACCGGCGGATGTGAAGTCTGTACCGGGAAGAAGGATCATCTGCGATGTAGCCCCGGTGTTGCGGATGGCAGTGACTACTTTCTGCACTGTAGCGACCCAAGTGGAGAGTACCAAGTCGTGTGGCTCGTTCATGACACCAAAGACTACTCGGCTCTGACTCTTGTACTTGGTAGCAAGTTGAGTCCAGAGACTGACGAACTGGTCATCGGTCGGTCCACCCTGACCAATAATGCCACCGTTCCAACGAGCGTAGTTGTGAATGTCTACGATACAGAACGCCCCGGTGGCGAGGCAGCCTTGGACGAGGGCATCGTATCTAGCGAGATTGGCAGAGTTTAGGGTACCACCTAGAACGTTGTTGGCGAGGAATTGCCAGCCGGTAGGTAACCGGAACAAGTTGAACTTGTCGTTGTTGACAAAGTGCTTCATCTGGGTCGTCCCGTCGGATGCCTCGTCAACGACCTGTGTCAGGTCCTGGGTGCCGGTGATGACCATACCAAAATCATATCCGGCGATGTTGACGCCAGCGAATCTGACCTTGGTAGCCCGTTGAGACAGGGATTCGGACGAGTCTGTAAGTGCGGCGCTTAAAGCACCGGGAGAAGCGAAAAGGATAGCAGCGAGAGCCGTGGAGAGAATCTTCATTCTTCAAGAACCTGGAGAAACGATAGCACGCACAACAGTTTTATACGTACCAGAAGATGTATAGTTGTCGGAGAAAATATCCTCGAAGGTTTTTCCGATGTTGATGAGTTGCTAGTTATGGGGGAAATGTACCCACTTCGGAACCTGTAAAACGACTATTTATGCATTAGATCGATGTCGATCTCCGTCGTCTCGGCAGCCGGACTTGTTCGATCAATCTGTTTCGCCCAACGGTACATCGTATTCCCAGTAGTATAGACAACGTTCACCCACCTCATCTGGCCTCAGAAAGTCCAGTCGCTCCCTCTTTGCCACAGTCTTGAGCTCGGAAAGCTCTCACATCTCGCCTCACGAGTCGCATTGTCTGATTCCAGTCTTAGAACCAAGAGTTAGCATTCAGCATTCACATCGGTGTACTTGAAACAAGTCAAAAAAAAGTGATGAAGATACACCGTGATTTTAAGCACCGAGCTTGACGTGAGATTCCCCACTCTCAGCAGAGTGGCAGACTGCGAGAGTGGCTAATAAAGGGAGTGCATCAGTACTCATGAGACCAGTTCTGACGAGTCACCAGCACATGTTACATTATCACGAGTAGCAGGAGCTAATCTTCTGTCAGAGGAGAAACGGGAAATAAGAAGTCGTTCGACGTGGAAGAAGGTACAAAATAAACAAGTACCTGCGTACATTGTGATTTTTGTTGTCGTAGGCTGCGGGAGATCTGATGAGGGCTAAAGCTTCGATAGATGCAGTGCATTGCAAAAAGTCCCGAAGTGAATTCGAGTGAAAAGGTGGCACAAGTGGGAAACCCATGTTTAATGACGAGAAAATGCCATCGTGACAAATAATAACAGCGAGAGAATGTAATATAAAGAAACATACGATGTATTCTATGCAGCAGCATGAGCGGACCCATTCCCCATCTCAGTTTCGACCTTCCTCCACTTCTCTTCGGTCCATGGGCCCTCGTCGCTCAACGAACACCCGTTCGCACACGAACAAGTCCCACCCAATTCCTTCGGCAAATTCTCCGCCGGAATCTGATCAAGCAACGCACCCTGATAATCTTTCCCCAAGATATCAATCTTCTTCACCGTCACCTCATCCAACCATGGTTTGATCACTGACCAAACGCCGCTGAAAAGCCAAGGAGCGTTGATGATGTAGAATTTACCCATACATTCCGGGTAGCGGTTTTGCCCGATAGAGGCAGCCGCCATTACGTAGTCTTTGACGCGATAAAAGTTGGAGAGGGACACGCTGTTGAGATCTAGGATGGTGCAGGATGTTTCCACGGGATGTCCGACGGCGGCCGAACATGCGGGAAGACGAGAGGTGAGGAATTTTTCATATTCCCATACGAGGTGCTTGAGGAGACGGTCTTGAGTGGTGCAGGCGTAGAGGGCCTTGTAGTCAAATTTGCTAAGTTGTTCGATGTAGATGGGCCGACCATCCTGAGCAACAATACATGATCAGACGAAGATCGCTAGTCAAACCAACGAAGACAGTACCTTGTCCATTTTATGATAGAATTGAGGGTAATACTTGTCCACTTCCACCTTCTCCGTAAAATCAAAGGTACTACAGAGACTCGTGAGTTTGAAGAAAATAAATTCTTGTCTTTCGGATGACCGACTTTACGATGTCATCGACGCCAAACTCTTTTCTCCATTTTTCGCACTCGATTATCATCGTCTTTGCGAGGGCAACGTCAAATTTTCGTGCGCGTAA
The DNA here is from genome assembly GCA_013368555.1 of Collybiopsis confluens. Lineage (NCBI taxonomy): Eukaryota > Fungi > Basidiomycota > Agaricomycetes > Agaricales > Omphalotaceae > Collybiopsis > Collybiopsis confluens. Next base: position 62,035 of record JAACJN010000122.1, on the reverse strand, counting down.
GAATCTGACATTCAAGGGTAAATCGATGTACCAAAAAAAAAAAAAAAAAACATAGGAGTGGGGGGACGAACCTTAACAGCGTAGCATCATCCATCCGCTCTTCAACGAAAACACCCTCGTCCTGAAGCTCCTTCTTGAATTTTTCGAGAGCGTGCTGCTGAGGGACTGTCAAGTTCCCTAGCCGTCCAGGCAAAGGTTTGTAGTTGGGGTCGGTAATTCCTTCAGGTAGCGTGCTGGCACTGGCCTGGGCTGGTGCTTCTGTGTTGGACATTCTGAGGGAATATTAAAGGGAAGGTGGGGGGCGTGATAGGCGTTAGGAGAGATCTAGTCAAAGTATAAGAGGAATGCCAGGGTATGGTTTGGAGAATGCTGAGATGGTGGTTGCCGTTAAAGCGTGGTGAAAATGGCCAGCGGGGCAATTCCTGATTCAGCTGTCATCGGTGCCGAGACTTGCCATATGTTGCGCCGGAGGCCGATTGTCCTTTTTTTCTCTTTTCCGGAGTCCGCCACCCACAGTTTATTGTTTGCTCTCCACCATTAGGTCCACTTGACGAGGATATTCCTCAGAATGGACGCACACTGGTATCCATGAGCGCAGCTGCCTGTACTGCGCATGTGCGGAGAAGCTGTGCAGCTTTTCTGACGCTTTGATTTCCTTCTACAGCTTTTGGTATACCTTCAATCCTGATTATTCTGCTTAACCCCCGGCGGCGCGAGCATTTCAGGTGAAAATCTCTCTACTTTCGACTCCACCATGTCGTTCCTCCTATTCGTATTGCTACTGAACTGAAAAGGTGTCTCTCTGGGCGCCAGCTTGGAACTCCTTACCTCTCGAACATCAATCCTGCTACGCCTGCGTGTCGTTCGTCAATCACCGTCAATCATCATAACACCGCCACAAAACGCTTGGCGCATCTCCAGCACTGGTAGCAGTCGAACATCTACAACTGGAATCAGCGATGCCACCTACTAAGTATCTGTTCAATCTTGATAGCGTCGCCAAGGACCTCTTCAAAAATTAGTGAGTACTGAAAATGCGAACACGCCCAACCGTCATCAAATTGTACGGTGCCTGCTGCTCGCTACAGCTTCAATGGTTGTAAGCCTATCATGCCAGACAGAGAACCCGATGTGTGCCGGAACCCTTCGATAAGCTTTCAGCTTCAAGTTATCATTCATAACCGAAACGCCTGCGCTTTTGCGCTCTGCTTTTCTTCGCTTTGCAGTACTCATATCAAGGTCCGTGGTCTGTAGTTCCCTGCATTGAACTTGTATGCTCCGAACAGATCAGTCATTGCCTACATACGCTCAATTAATTCGGGCGTCAGCATCATATAGATCCATCTGTCAACACGAACGTCTTAGGGTTGATCCTAATCTTGGCCGATGAGAGTTTGTGCATAGTCTTCCCCCCCCCCTTAATTTGTTTCCTCGACGTGAACAGAGTCAGCCGGGGCCTTCTGATCCATTTCTATTATCCAATCGCTCCGTCGGAGTCCATCATGGACTTGTTTTTTCTTTCTTTCTTTATTCTTGGATCACCGGTTCCAATCGATAGACTTTCGGCTTGAGATGAAACGGGTAGTGAGGCTCGGACTTCTTCGCGATTGGAGGCGAGAGTAGGTGAGACGCCTTTTCGCCTCATCACAGCTTCGAGCGGAATTTCATCAAGTGTATATACTACTATGCATTGAGGATTGGCACATCCGAGTCACATGAAGAGACAAACGTCCATACAATTCTTGACTCGGACTGTCGGACATCATCCAAATTTCCATCAAATCACAAGTATCCATTTATTCGCTCATCTGCTTCTACAGTCGCAGTTTTACAAAATCGCTTACTACGCGCCATATATACCTACACTCCGGATTTATCAAAGATGGCTGGGGTCCTCATCCTTATTCCTCCAAGCATGAAGCATACTTCGATCAAGAAAACCAGACTTCACCCAATAGAGGACCCATTTCTCGATATCGGAATTTTCGATGGGCGCCAGTGTTCTCATCGTTTCGCTCAATCTCATTGCTTGTGTCAGGTCCATATCAGGACTATCCGGGGGCAGTCGGTCGTGAACCTTTGCGATGACTTGCTGTAAAAATAAACAAAAAATTCATTCAGTCCCAGAATCCGAATAACGCAATCAGGGAGAGTTAGGAGGGGAAATTTGGACGAAGTTGAATGTAGGTAAATGACTTACAATGTACCTATGTGACTTCATCACACTGGCTGACTTTTCTAGAGATGCGATCCATTCCTCATGGGGTACGAGGGGCAACGAGTCGGAGGGTAGCCGGAGCTCCTGCACAATCATCTTTTGTAAACCCCGCATGAGGAATTTTCCAGAGATAGCCTGAGGATGTTGAAGGTTTACCGCAAATGGAAGTGCGCCTTCTGTAAACCCAATTTCGAGGATCGCTTTTGATGTGGTTGCCATAGGTATCCACCGGCACTGATATTCCTGAATTGAAAGCAACGTTAAACCTTTCCTTATATGTAGGGATAGTATCATAAAAAAAGTGGTTTTTTTTTTGAACCTAGTACCTTGTTTGGAATTGGAAGTGATCCAAGTCTCAGAGCGGCATTGACTGTCGCTGGGATCCACTCATGTATAGGCCATGCTCCGTTGTTCTCTAAACCAGAAATCTGACCTATACGGAACGAGGCTGCTCGGAGGCCACTTTTCGCTAGTATCTGTCGAATGGACATCAGTATCAATTACAAAAGGACGTGGGTGCAGACGTTACTCTTTCAGCGATATATTTACTCTCGCCATATCCTGATCCCACTGCGTGTTTCGCATCCGAGATGAGCTTTTCCGGATAAGGACCTTTCCTTTCGTCCCAGGACTGCATCGCACTGCAAGTCGATGCGAACAAGAATCGCAAATGCTCAGATTGTACACTGGACCGAGCAAGATCTATAAGCGTTCTAGTTCCTTTGACGTGGTCTTCGAAAAAGGGAAGCGTCTTTCTGAAACCGAACGTCCAAGCATTATGAATGATCATTGTGAGGTCCTGTCGCATCTAGTATATCGGTTTAATAGCTGGACAAGGACAGATTACCAGATACGTACCTCGTCGAGGACGATTTTGGAGAGCCCCAAATCGGGCAAGGAGATATCACCTTCCAAAAAGACCAACTTGGCTGAAGCGAGGAGCGAGACATCGAGGCCCTTGTCGATAAAGCGATCACTGTGACGCTGCATCATCGACTGTGTGCTCGATGGCCTGTTTACTGCGTATACTCGCTGGATATTGTCCCTAGAGAGTAGATCCACAAGGAGTTGTGAGCCCAGGTTTCCAGTAGATCCTGTGAGAAGTATTGTTTCCGCGGAAAGACTCCGGTGTTTGGTGTTTCTATCAAGAACTTGAACGGGATGCATGAGGCTATCGATATCGTTGTCGAGGCCAGCGGTGTATTTTTCAATCATGGATTCGATAGCCCGCATTTCAAGTTTGAACAAGGAACAGTCCCCTGTATCCAGTCTGCAGGTCCCAGAATACGCAGTGGTGGGGCCATGAGTGGAACATCTGACTTGGAAGGTAGAGTGGAAGAAGCCCATAAAGTTCGAGGATAGGTTTGTTCTGCCTGAGGAAGTGCTACAGGTGGTATACTTATAGTCTGTAATTTCCACTACGCTTGCCTTGTTCGTAATCGGTGTCATCAAACTTGGGCTTTTGCTGCCCCCCCGAACAGGTGAAGCCTGGGAGTCAAGCTGTAGCCTGCGGCGTTGACAAGCATCAACGAACGTAGAGCTATTCTTAAATGGATCTGCAATGGCTTGAGCTTTCCGACTTTGCAACTACTTGAGTCGGTCGCCCGTCTCCTAAGATCAGAGCCCGAAGAGGTCGGCTACTGAGATGGATTAAGCAGCGGTTTGAGTCTGCGAAAGTTCTCATCAGGGGGCTACCGCTACCGCTGCCATCTGCACTTCTCGCTCTGTTTAGGGCGACATAACCACGAACCACGCGGCCAGTATCCCGAAAGGTTAATCCGCTGTCAGGAAAGAAAGATTTCCATGTCTGTTGGGATTCTTCGTTCCCATGCGATGCGAGGATGGATCGTCATGGAGGTTCGAGAGTAAACAGGGCAAATGCCGGAATTTTGCCGAAACGCTTTTTTTTGGTGATGTCGGCCCCGGCGCCCGGCGTCAAGCGTGTGTTCACTCTGATTATATAAGTAAAGACCGAGAACACCTGTGATCCTCACAGCGTTCCGGTTGTCCAATCTTTACCGCACCCAAAGAGATATATTTTCATCTATCAAATTGACCAACCTGGAATGATGTACAGCGTTCAGGTCACCCGCAGCACTTGAAGAGGATTGGGAGTTGATGCTTTCTTCGCGCGATCATGATACGGATGGTCGTATTTGGAATGAATCTTATGTACCAGCATTCATACAAGATGTCTACTAGAGGTCTGTCAGGGTAGGACGGTACTTTTTCATCAACGGCCTGTACTCTGAAGCCATCGATTACTCAGGTTTATTTCGTTGACATGATCGCCTTACTCCCTTAGACTGGGTGCAATACCGTTGACCAGAGATGTGAGTCCAGCTGATCAGTTTCATCTCAATCATGATGCATTTGCTAAGAGGGCTGAGAAGGCTGATGGAGAGATTCCATTGATTTCGCAGCCACAAATCATTAAAGGCAGTGGTCCTTATCGAATGCCGTAAACTAGCCCACTGACCGTTTATATTATGCGGGAAATCGCGCGTTCTTGTTCTTGGTCCCCCCCCTCCATCATCGTTCCTTGTTTTTATACCTTTTCCACTCTCCTTTTCTTCACAAAGACAAATTAGAAGTTCCTTAGGCGCCGTTTACTGCCTGGTATTTCGATGGGTGATCCAGATTTGTCCCTGGCAGTTGATCTCCAGGTTGTAACTGTGCGTCTGCATTTGGTTTTCGAAAAAGTCCGAAGCCGTCAACTCATAACACTTTCATTATGCAGTATGTTACAGGTAAGTGGCTGGACAAACATTCCGACTCCGTTGACCCACTCTACTTCCAATCTATACAGTATCCTTCCTTACACTTCTGGTCAGTCTTCATCTTCCATGACGGTATCTGCATTGCAGACATCAAACTGATCTATTGCCCTTGTTTTTTAAATCATCAGTTCTACGACTGGATCATATGTTTCAATCAGGAGGTAAGCGCTGTTTCTGTTCTGACCAAATATTTCGCGTCTTGAACCAGGGAAAAGGTCACACGTATATGGATGTCGAAGTGGAGTTTGATCAAGGTCCTGTACTTGATAGTGAGATATACGCCGTTTGCGGCGTTGATAATTGCGGTAAATGGTGCGCATGACTCTATCCTTAAAGATAAAACTGTGCTGATTTAAAATGGCACAGAACGACTTGCTTCAGTACGCTCTGCAGTCAGATCCTCGATGAATGATATACTCAATATTGTCCTCCTCCGGTAGACGTGTGATCTCATGACTGTGAACACAGGTATGGAATCTTTTCTGCTGTGCTCAAAGCATCTTTCACCTCTATTTTCCTAGTACTCTCTGGCTCCATAATTGGCATGGCAAATCGTGAGGAGCACCTACTTCTTCGTCATCTGACAAACTTATCAGTATGCTCGCTCCAGTTATCCTGATGCTCAGGACTTACTCCCTCTACAACAAATCAAGGAAGATCTTGGCCATTTTTGCACTCTCCTGGATTGTAAGTATCTGTGAAATGCTCGATATGCTGGTAGCACTAGTATCTAACTTATTTCAGAGTGTTGGTGTTGTATGCGGCTGGGCGGTTAATCGGTACACAGATTCATTCCACGGTTTGTATTCTATTCTGAGTCGTCCGAGTTGTTGGTATCCTAATCATATTCTTCATCACAGTGACCCAGTCCTCCAATTCTTGCTTTGTGTCCAATGAGCCAAAAATAGGACTCGTCACTTATATCTCTTTGTTAGGTGCAGAAGTTGGTGGGTGTTCGCGCCTTACATGAATGTATTGTGTGGCTAACTCTTTGTTCAAAGTGATCACACTGCTTACTGTTTGGAAAACCTTTGATTCATGTATGACTTGATTGTTCAATTTCAAGTTCTTAAAGTACTTCTCTCAAGTTGCATGTTCAATAGACCTCAAGTCTGGCTTTCATTTTGGTCAGGCTATAAGTATGGTATATTGCGAGGGACTTTACTTCTACTTCCTGATTATCCGTGCGTTTTTCTATTGTGACACCGTCCATGACTCGGAGCAGCTCAGGAACATGACGCCGTTCAGCTTTTACCATTGCAAATACAGCTATCATAGTTTCAGTTTCAGTAAGTTTGACTCTCTGCGATTTGACCGAGGATCTACAACTAATGTTTTGATTTTTCTTTTGAAGGATGGACTTTTGGCGTTACTATCTTCGTCCGTTGGATTTCATTCCAAACAAATTCTTTAACTGATAATTTATTCCTATCCTAGTCCGCTCACGGTGATGCACGCAATCTTGTGCTGTAGGCTGGTATTACACGTACGGGAAGTCACTGAGCGGAGTGAAGAGGGTGCTGCTGACGACTCCGATGAGCTGTTGCCTACTTTCATCATCGAGGTCATTGAGCCGTACATGTCCGGCAAAGGACCACGGTACTATGTGTGAACCTGAACATAGTACAGCAGCATAGCTTGACTTCTGCTCATATATTTTTTTTTCTTACCACTACTTGTGTACACTAAATCAGTACGCCCAGTTTGACGTACTGACACTCGTTGTAAGTAACGTAACTCTACACCGGGACATTTTACAGCCATGTAAAAACATATTACAAGAATCATAAAGAATGTGAGGTTTCAATATAAATTTTACGCCCGCGCAAAAAGGAGAGAAATCATAAACAAATACCCTTCAAGGCTTGAACAATGAAAAACTTTATCATGATCATGATCATACTTCTTGCCCATCTTCTACTGTTCCAGTTGTTCGGAAGCACATTTCGAGCAGGCGGGAATCAGCCTCGTCATCGGCTGGTTTTTGGGCTACTTCACGAAGGTGAAGGACAAGTCGACAGCACAGGACCGAGTGCAGAACGCGTAGAGGTCTGTAAAGCCAGAATGTCAAGTACCAAACTTACGGGGATAGTACTCATCTCAGATGACGCACGTTTCAAGGACTTGTAGCGTTGCCTGTCAAAGTAAGTATTGGTACAACTTTGGTAAAACTTTTATTTGTTAGAGCTTCACCGGTGCAAGCGAGAGTATCAGGACATTTCCCAGGGTTATGGCTATGTCCGCCAATCTCATTTACTACTTCATCAGCCTTACAAAACTGGGACTCACGAAATATGAATAGATAGAAAAGGATACCTGTATAACGACGAAATCCTTGAGTCCAAATTAGAAAACGATTGCTTCGTCGGCTTACCGTCCCGATAAAAAGCTGAAAGTAGTTGATGGGTCCCAGAAGATTGCAGGATTTTGCCGTCTTGATCTAAGTACATAGAATCAGGAAAAAGCGACCGTGACCCGGGTCTGAGGGTATGCAGGATTAGACTGACAGTTTTGATATCCCTTGTATACGGTCAATGCAACAACCACTAGGCAATGATGTGAGGCTCTTGACTGTGACATACTAGTAGTTTACCGACCTGTTTCTCCGCCGAGAAGAGAGGCATAATTCACCAGTCCAGCCTTGCTTTCTCCTACCAGAGAGCATGGCGCAAGTTGAGAAATGACAGATGATGTTGACGCTTCTGTTTCCGCTGTGATTCATTTCTACTTCCGAAACTGAACAGGACCTCATACCATCAAATGAACTTGTCCAGTGAAGGACGGCATAGATATTGACAATGGAGATGGCCTTGAAAAGTAGAACCCAATGTGAGAGGGGGATTGGTTATCGACGGTGGCGGCTTCATCTTACGCTCCACGATAGCACAAGCACGATAAGAATTTTGCGAGAATTTCCATACATCACATATGTTCGGATCAATAAAATCACTGGACAGAGAGCATGAATGGGTGGGAATGCAGAAAGGGGGCAGCTTACAGTCGGAGATACCGATTCCGAGGCCGGAGAATACTTTGCACATAAAGTCAGCAGATGATTGAGGAGTATAAACTTTATTATGAATACCCGTATTGAAGATGAGCCGGTGGTTGCATGACTGCCCTCAACCATCAGCGAGGTGGAAGCTGATCATTGACGAAAACTCACCGTCGTACTGATGAATGCACTGAATCGTTCTTTGAAAAGATTATATTCAGTGTCCACGGTTTATTTATTACGCTAAATTCTTACCTTCTACCGCGATAACGGTGTCGATGAAAGCCGAGTAACGCGTAAACAGATACAGAACCTTGACGATAGACCATCTTGCAGCCCATATATATTCGACCTAGTCGGTTTCTCGACAAATTCTCGCAGATGCTCCGGAGAGCTTACCTCATCACCCAAACAAATCAAAGACTCGAAAACAAGGATTGCGAACATAGAAACTGGGTGGGTTGCTCAGAGAATGCGCAAGGACCACGAAAAATAAAGAGGCTCGCCTTTGCTGAACTGAGTCATTACCAGCGTCGGAAGGCCAGTTTCCCTTGTCACCACGAAAGTTATCACTCACAGTGACGGTTTCAAAGTAGACCAAGACGGTGTTTGTGTCCATTGCATCAAGCAAATAAAAGAAAATGGAGAAATATAAGGAGAGGAAAGGAGAAGGAGAAGGATCGGTTTGTCTCTGCCAAATCTTAAGTAGCAGGTCAGAACTGCTGTGCATAGACGACCCTTTGACCCACTTCTGTCAAACAGATGTTCATTGAGATGCATCTGATGGAAAACGAGCGGAGACAAGACTTGCTATGTTTGACGGGTCACGCGACAGAACCTTGTTTCGTATTTACGTGACTAATACAGAGCTTGTGGGGGGGCATGAGTACGTTCTAACAAACAACACTCACCACAAGGCACCTACTCGTTTCTGAAATCGCATCCTGGAGACCTCTTTCGATGGATTCATCCTCTCAGCTAATTCCCTTCGATACCTCAAAACCGGCGTTGTGGTTTTTATTGGCCCTGATAACGTTCAACCCAACGGCATGGAATATTATTGCTCGAAATGGTGAGTGTCGAGAGTTGAGACCTACGGGATGTCAATTTCTTGTTTCCTTCTGAGGCAGCGGTCAAGGCGATCATCCTTACTTATGTGCTTTTCTTTGTTCTGTAGAGTACCGAAACCACACTTTGACGCGCTTATTTGGTGGCAATCCCCGGCTTGCTTGCTACTTTCTTGCCTCAATGATTTTCTCTTTTGGCATGTTACGAGACTGCTTGTAAGGCCCTCTTTCCTTCTTTACCTCTTCTCCCTCTCGAATATTTCCCGTCTTTACAGATATCGCTATGCGCTTTTGCAACAACCCTATGGCCTGCTTCTACCTCAACCCTGGAACACGCTCGTGGGTTTCGCATTGATTGTCAGCGGACAGGTCTTGGCAATGAGCGCGTATTACCAGCTGGGAGTAACTGGAACTTCCATGGGTGACTATTTCGGGCTTCTCAAAGACTCAAGGGTCGAAGGGTACGTTGACCGCCGTTCGGATATCATTATTTTTTCAAAGGTTCACAGATTGTAAACTTCTAGCTTTCCATTCAGTGTCCTGCGCGACCCGATGTACGTTGGGAGCACAATTTCTTTCGTTGGTGGTGCATTTTGGTAGAGTGGTATCTTCTTCACTGGACGATTACACCATCCTTATTTTTCTTCTCAAAGGGGTGAACGACCTGTCGGGTTGTTTGTGTCGACATGGATATGGATTGTTTATTATGTCGCTTTACGCTTTGAGGGGTAAGTGTTTGTTTCGGCATGCCCCCTTTGATTTGCATTGCACCCATTTCTGATCCTTCGTCCCAAGGCCATTCACGGATATGATCTACTTGCGACGCGGAGAGGTAAAAACTCAAGGCATCGTTGATCTTACTGGTTCTGAACGGGGAACAGCCATCGATAACGACGGGCTTGCGCCGGAAGCAAAGAGGAAGGAGATTTAACTCAGTTCGCTTCATGCAGAGTCCAGACTCGAGATCCGAGTTACATCTTTGCTATATTTTTTTTGGTTTGTTTTTTTTGCTCTGACTTTGGGTCCCATCACCCTGTACATAATTACATACATAGATAACGGTTCAAAGCCTACCGTTGAACTTTAAACCTTCACTACTTTTTTTTTGGTAATTGATACCGTACTTATGTAAAAACGGAGTTTTTGTAATAAGTAGTGATGCAATTTAGGTTCAGTTTTCGCGTCTCGCATACATAAAACATCAGAAAACATTACATCATCCTTGACCGGCTTGCGGCGGCTTTTCCCCCGCCAAATTTCGGCGGGTCAACGAGGGAAAGGTCGGCAAGCGACAAACAGCCAGCTAGGGTCGTTTTTGACCCAAGCCTATTGTTTTTGTCCCTGAGCTGGCTCTGAGCTTGCCGAGAACAACCTCAAACAAGCTCCAAGCTCATGAAAGCAGGCAAATCTACATATCTACCAACTGATCACACTGCACAGAAAACAGGTCAGTAATATGCTCTCCAGATACAACGATAGGGAGTGGGAGGCGACAAGCCAGTGTTTCAGCTTTACGGAACTTGTGGCTTGGCATTTGCCGTAAAGCTGGCAAGCCGAGGAAGCCGGGCAATTGAAATGCATAGATTACTGATGAAGGCCTAGCCGTTTTGGATTTCCGGAGTCGTTTGGTAACTGCTCGCTCTCTGCTTTGGGTATTCTATATACCTCGTGAAGGAAGTAAAAAAAACACCAAAGACATGAAAAGCGCTGCAACACGAGAGCGCAATTGAGAAAAACGAAAGGCGAAGGATTGAGGCCATGAATAATTCCTTCTAGCCGATTTGAACGACTGACCTCGTCATTACTAGTGACGCGCTCTACCAACTGAGCTAAGAAGGATCTGAGATGCTACGAGTTTGGGAACTTAAGACCGCCGGTTTTCTCGTGTCGTAACCGTACCAATTAACGAGGGGTTTATATAGAGTAGTTGAAAAAATATAGTAATGTCATAAAAGTCATTAACAAGCAAGTCGTAGTCGTAATGGAGGAGGATAGACGTGGTCAATGTAAACACGAAACACAGAAAAGCGCTTACTGTATGTAAAATAGGACTAGCAACACTGCAAGTCATCGATCAAAATCCGAAAACAGACCCGACCGATCCGCATCTCCGAATTAGATTAAATTCTCCTTCCCACTAGCGATAAATTTCCCCTTCACCGTTCTCCCACCCCGTACAACCTTACCACCTTGCACGACCTCCCCACTCTTTACCGTCTTCTTTAAATTCGTTCCGACTTTCACCCTCGCCCCCTTCGACCCTTTCATCACCGTCTTCACCTCTCCAGGAGATCCCGAAGCCAGAGGTTTCTCGAAAGCATACCACATCGATCCCCACCTCAAACCTCCCTCCAACGGTCCCAAATCATGCGTGACCGAGAGATCGAAAATGCTAGGAACAGGCGTAGCACCCTTCATCTGACTTTGTGTCTGTAATTTCGATCGAAGAGGGGATTCGGAAGAGAAAGGTGTGGAATCGACTCGGTGGGGATTTTCATCTTGATTTCGGGCGTTCGGGTTTAGTGGGGAGAGCGGAAGTTTTGGCCTGAGGTGAGAATTTTGAGCAGACGACCTTGAATAGCGTGGCAAGTGTGCTTTTGAGCTGGATTTGGGGATGGAGAGCGTGTTCGGTCTGGGTTTAGAACTTTGCGTTGACGGCTTCGATTTAGCTTGGGGGGGCGATTTCGGGATAGCCTTGAGAAGCGGAGAAGAAGATCGGGGAGGAGTATCGGGAAGGGGAATAGAAGGAGGCGCGGAAGGCGGAGGTCCGTACGTAGAAGCTGACGATGTTGATCTAAGCATTTGATTGTTCTTTGGGGAGATTGTCGAAGGAGCGGATGTTGTGGAGTAGCGGGACATCAGCGCCTTGGAAGCGAGGTTTGAACTTGACTCGGGCTGGTTGGTATCATCAGCGATAGAATAACTTGCATGGCCGACTGTCGAACCGGAAACGCAACGTAAAAGAAGAGGATTGAAAGCATTCGTAGCTGGCGAAACGTATCCGAATCTTCGAGTCTTCTTTGGGTCGACCGTAAATGTACTGTTGTGTGATTTCGTTCCTGCCTTGGCGAGTGGTGAAGTCGACTCCGATTTGCTGATCTTCTCGGAGCACTCGCTTGTTTTACCCAGAACCGAATCCTTCCTGAGATCCTCGTTCATAGCCGGAGAAGTGGTCGATGGAGGTGGAAGGTTCATGAACGCGGTAGAAACAAACAATCTTGAATCATCTCTAGCAAGCGAATAACCACCGTTCCAACCAAACATAGCGTCAGAGTCAATCCAGTTGGAAATCTCTCTGCGTGATGATGAGGGAGGGTCACATAAAGCTGGGATGTCGGATAGTGTCAAGGCCGGTACAGGCAATAGCAGAAGTGTGGGTGCCACAGAAGTATGTTGGACGACTAACGATTGAGTTTGACTAGGCTGGCGAGCACGATTGGGGCGGCGGGTAGGTTGGGGAGCGAGCGAGCTTGGAGGTTTGATAGGAGGGTCGATGTAGTCGTATTTCTCATCTGAGAGCAGCATGAGCGGTTTGAATTTACTGTACTTGCTGTCAATGTCGCAGTTTGTTGCCCAGGTGGTCTACAGTGATTGATAATGAGGGACGCAGTGATCTCGCCCATGCAAAAGAAGACTGACCTGTGAAATATCTACTTTTCCTCCCGCCTTGGACTTTTTCGTTCTGGTATAGACGAATACTAATACAGCGAGAGAGACGACGAGTCCTATTCCAGCGGCACTGAGAATAATTACGGGTTGAACATGGAAAGAGCGTGAGTCATTTAGGTTGTGCGTGAGCGATGGCGTAGGCGAGGATAGTGCTGGGGATAGAGATGTCGTTGTTTCCGTAACAGCGGGGCCCAGGGTTTCAATAGCGACCATAGTAAGGACAGGAAGGGGGTACTAGAGATGATGGTGGTCTGAAAAAGAAAATGGTTGCTTTCGGCGCGTAAAATTCCCACTCATACATTTCATCACATGATCATGTTTTACACACGAGACTGCAAAGTTTCTCCGAGGTCCTTGAATTGTTATAACTTATAGGTATATAGGTAATAAGCCTTTCTGCCCTCGGATTCTGCAAGCTGATTCTACGGACCACAAATCGGAGCTCTGTGCTGATAGCTCCGATACTTAGGGATAACTTGAAGGTATTATTCTCCCGATCCGCACAAGAGCTCGATGCCCGAGGGTAATTACCACACTCTCAACTTGAACACTCTCTGGAATTGTCTGGAATTATGTTATAGACCGAAGATGAACAAGAAACATGTAGAAGAAAGGCTTGGATCTCGCGAGCTCCCCCTACAGTACGGAAATCTGGCGGCGCGATCAGAGACAGTTCCTGCCGGGCTAGCAGAGGGAGTGCCTCGATCGCGCGCCACCGTGGACGTGGAGGACGAACTAGACTCTGAGCGGTTCAAAGTAGTGCTCGATGAGCTTGAGTGAGACTGCGTTGGCGAAACGGCTTGAGCAGGGATCTGCGAATACGGAAATGAAGAGTTCGGATGCGAATACTGAGGCTCCGGTGAAGCAGAAAGAACGGTGGCGTAAGGTGGAAGTGCGGTAGTCGGCGTATTTGTAGCCGCCTGCTCTGCGGGGCTAGTTTGGGAGAGTGAAGAAACTTCTTGTACATGAGTAGAACGAGAAGGAACCTCCAATATAGAATACTCTGAGCTTTGAGATGAGTGGATATGGAGAGACCTATAGGAGGTGGTGCAGGAGTAATAACGGGGTTCAGGGGAATAGAAGCAAGTCTGGGTGCCTCAGTTCTTTGCTTGCCGACTGGTGTAGTCGGGGTGGAAGGAGGAGCTGGCTGTAATGGAGGGTAGGTCGTATTGAGGTCTGGGCTGTGTTGATTGTGTTGAATACCGTTATAGAACATCAACGAGTCGCGAGGAGATCGTTTATGAGTACCCACAACATTGGGAGAGGTTGAGCGAGCGGGATTAGGTACTTGGGACTCGGGGTAGTAGTAGGAATACCCAGCGTTCAGTGCCGTGTTCGCCCTCGCCGATCGATCCGAGTCCGTTTCAGAGTCGGAAAATACATTGCGGTTGCTCATGCTCGACGATGTTCGGGCACGAGGAGCGGAAACGAATGTAGTAGGCGGAGGAGGAAAAGCTCTACCAGGTCCAGGATCTCTATCCACTTGTACGTTCGTTCCGAAAATCCCTCGCATTGGGGGCTGCGCCTGGTGCATTCCAGAAGCACCGCTAGGAAATGGGATCCCATTTGGACCTTGATTCGAAGGATATGGATTTGTTGGGTATGGCTGAGACTGAGGTTGAGATCCGTTTGGGCCTGAAGCAGAGCCCGTTTTCGAAGGCGCAGGTGTGCGGGTCCTAAGGGAAGGAGTGGCTCTCCCGTCTTTGTACATCTTGTACATCGATCAATGAGGCATTGTCAGAATCTCCAGCTGGGTATGCGACGCGCCGTACGCCATGCCTGGACTGGATTAATCCGTGATGCACGGGACCGCGGGAAGGGGGGGACCAGAAACGACCATCGAGCACGCGCAAACCATAATAGCGGAGAACCGGGAGGTGATCGCCGGAGTATATAGCCTCTATGTCCTCAACTGCACGAGGCGCAAATCACCGGCGAGATTTTGCAGCACAAACCGGTATGATCTGCATATTTTATGGGTTGAGCTCAACGAATCCACGTTTGAGGTGAATTGACTACTCACCGATGGTACCGTATCAAAGACAGGGAGGGAGTCCTCGACGGTAATTACGAAGACGAAGCCCTCATAGTATCGAGTAAAATAAAGCTCCAGAGCTCCAGCTATTATGCGTGTTTTTGTCAGTATAATTTCGCAGCGGAATGATAACCTACTTTCGAAGAGTCTTTCATAACCTTTTTGTTTTTTCGGTAACCTTCGACGAAAGCATACTACATTAGAGTCGGCATAGTCCAAGATGAAATGTCAAGAGGTCAGACATTTTCTTTGCATGTGTACCGTGTTACACATATGCTTGTTCTACCAGGTTTGTTTTCGGTAGTTCTCACACATAAGAGGTAGTAGATATATAAGTAGCATCGTGTGAGACGTAGTGAGCGTTGCCGCATTCTTTATACATGTTCAATGAAAATGAAGAAACATTAATAAGGTACAGCAATGAAATAATCGTCGACGGTAATGCCCAGAAAAGGACTATGCCATCTGAGCAGTCGCCTGAGCGTTGCTTCGTCGAACTACTCTACGAGTGTAAGGTGGAGGCCAAGGGGCCTGAACCCAACTCGGTACGGGGGGGACTTGGGAGATGGCCTGTTCGTGTTTGTACACCGTGATGAACTTTGGGTTTTTCATCTCCAGCCCTAAAGACCATGAATTGAGAGATAAGAAAAAGCAACCGCCACATACCGAGCTCCTCTAACCTCTTTATTACAACCTGCTCGCGTTCGCGTGCATCAAACTGCGGTAACCCGGCGTATTTATTACCGATTATAGAGAACTGGAGCTCAGAGAAGTTCGCAGCTCGAGTGGGAAGGATGTAAGACGTGTCCTTGGGATCGTCTGAGTAGGAGAATTCTGGCCAAGTCACAAGTTCGACCATAAGATTCTTCGGATTCAATATGTCCTGCAGGTCCAAGGCGACAATCGAGACATTGGCATCAGGAGCGCTAGGATCTCTTCTGAGGAATAGACAGGCCTCCTCTTGTGTGAGCAGAAAGCCCCCGCATAATGGGTAAGGTTGGGAATGCGGTTGCAGATTTCGAACATGGCTCATGCACAACACAGTCACGTGAATCAAATGTATGTTGCTCAGTTATTGATTTCCTTGAAGTTGAAGCAGGTACACGATATACACGATATACAAAACTGAGGCGTGGCGATCCCTCTGATTCCAATTCCCTCCCTCCCCGATGCTTACCTTACTAAAGAGCGACTGGGATTCTATCGGATGCTTCTTATCTCGGTAATATGCTCATCATTAATATTGACATTTTCACAGTGTGAATCGCAATCATATGAACCGGATGTTCAGGAAGGGACATTGATTTGGTTGAAGTGGAAACGGTGGCGGAGAAAAAAAGCTATCATCGCCACAACACCCCGTAGATTTGGCGGATCACATGATTAATGACAAATCCTTTCCAGCGGTCCGTGCGGGCGTCAAACCAACTTAGATTGGCTTTGGCTCGCAACACTGAGCATATTTTGAAAGGCTTCCTGAGTTTGCTTGAGGGATTCCGGCGAGAAAAACATCTGATAGATGCCATCAGTCACATGTCATGTCAAACAAGGACTCAAACATGGGAACTTCTCACACGCTCGCTAGTCTCTCCCTCGTCGTCGCTGCAGAACGGCGAGGATCTTTCATGTATACGTACCGGACTACTGGTAACTTGAGGCTGAATATCCTTGTTTCAAGCTCTGGAGCCGCAATGGTTTCCCTCCGTTCGGCTTCGATGTGAATCCCAGGAATACTGTAGAAGGGTGCAAAATGGTTTCGTCGTAGGGAGCGAAAAAATGGAAGATTGTCCAGAGGTAAGTTGCCAGTCCTTTGGTTTACCTCTCTCACAAGGTGTTTGCATAGAAGCCATCGGCTGATAAGATAGCTGGGGCAACTGCATGTCATATTCTCGATGCTGGTATGATAGCTACCACGAGGTCGCTCGCGTTCCGCTTCAATATCTGCCAGCAGCTCCGCCCTGGCATTTGCTTTAAGTGTTTTATCTTTCAGGCAAGCAAGTTCCCTTTCCATAGACCGGAACTCGTCTGCCTTACTCATACTATGTCCGGATGGAGTTTTGCACGAGGAGCCTTTTCTGCGTTGAACTGGGCACAGTAGAATTGGAATGTTTTAACACTCTCGTCAGTCTTGCTTTTGAGTGTTGTTTTATAGCTATACGCTGTGAGTAACAGTCTATCTGATTATCTTTTGACGTACATGAAGCAAAAATCTGTTAGATTCCACACTTTCCGAGCGATCTGGCATGCTACAGCACCGATGGTCAGTTTTTCCATCTCTTCTTCCGAACTTGTGCTGGTCTCGTCATCCTCTTTATGCTCCTCTCTGTTAGCCCCCATCTCTGAACAAAGATCTTCGAGATCCACGATAGAATTGAGGTCAGCCGGCGCAAGTTTTGCCTGACCCACTAGGGCCATGAACTCCTTCCAATCGACGCGTTTTTGTTCTGTTGACCTTCTCATAGAGGCATGAGCAACTACAGGCAAGTTTTCCTTGTCATTTGACGCGTCTCCGTCGCGGTTTTTCTGGGCTGTTCTGTTGTCGCGTTCTTTGCATGCGTGACATTTCTTCAGATACGATAAGTCTTTTTTCTGCGGGAATGTACGCGCTTTTCCTTTGTAGGGACAGTGTGAGCACTTCCTGACTGTATCTGGATCTACTCGAGGTCAGGAATCATAAGATTTGCTCAAATAGTAGGTGCACCTTCGATTGGCATTGAAGGAGGTGCCATTTTGGGACAGGTTGAGCACAGCATCTAGCGCTGAGCTCGGCATGCAATGGAAACTCATCTAAGATGGAACCAAACTACGTTTTTTACTGCTCATTCCTATTGTAATACACATTTACTAACATGATACTTTGCTCAATACCTGTATTCCTTTGAAATGCATGACTTGCACGACGAAAGAAAATCTAAGTTGGTTTGACGCCCGCACGGACCATGTGATCCCCAAATCTATGGGTGTTGTGGCGATGATGAAACCGCCTTTCAACGTCAACAATCATGGCGACCACTCAGGATGTTCGGGAGCTCCCGTGCATGTTCGCCCGCATAGAAAACGACGAGTTGGTTACACACCCCAAGGAACCCACGGTTCGTTATGGCGGATCACCGGATGCTTGGGATTTTTTCACGAAACCCATTCGTGACACTTTTGGCGGTGATTGGGTATACTTGGTACGTTCCAGACTTGACTCGGCTCTTCTGCTCACTAAAACCTGTATAGATTCCCCCAGCCCCAATTCTGTACGGGCCTCTCATCACTCTTTGGCAGCGCGTCGAACGATTATCCCCTTTGGAAGAATGGAATGTGTGGGACGGCGGTAAATATCCACTCGAGATTCTTCCCGCCGAACAGGGAACCTTCATCTACGTCTTTTTGGTCCCTTTGAACGACTACTTCCGGCTCACTGGAGCGCGAGACCGCCTGACCGAACTACGACTCAATGCCATCTCCAGTCGAGCAGCGGATAGTCCCTCCAAGGGCGCTCAACCTTCCAGATTCGCTGCTGAACAAAAGCGACGTCCTCTTGCTATAGGCAGGCCAAAAAACTCTAGTTTCTATCCCATTCCCATCTCTCTACTTTACCCTCCCTTTGCTCGATTCAAGAAAGATCTTACTTCGGGACCCATTGAACCCGATATTTCGCCTCTCGCTTACAAGTGGTGCAGGGAACTCTCCGATTTTCTTCCCAAGGAACGCTATCGAGAGGCTGTGTTTCACTCTTTACTATCGGAATTACTGGGTCACCGTATTTCGAAGAAACATTTCTCCGGCTATACAACCGACGGAGGGATTGATTTGGAGTTCATCGAACTTTTTGGCATACCCCTGCTCGCCGAAATCAAGGCGGAAACTACTTGCGGATCATCGGATGCGTATTTTGAGGCCGCACTGTATCATCTAGAAGCTATCAGGACCATCCTTTTGGACAGTAGTCTTGCTGGCGCTTGGCGAAAGTCAAGGATGCCTTCTATCGTTATTATCCACAATGGTACGTCTTTTAATGTCGCATCAAGATATATTCCCAATTGTTCGCAGGTCCCAACATCCAAGTTTTAGGCGCTGTCTGTCTCGCAGAGCCATATATCGAAGTGCTTTCGCCCTCCCTGCCGCTCTACTTCAATGAGTATGATGCTCAGGCGATGGAAAACCTGATCAGATTTATGGGTGGCCTTCGACGCCTCTTTCGCTCTATTCTTACGGTTTATGAAAAAAAATCTACGGTGGAGCCTGTCCGGGCAAGTCAAGTCAAGTTCCCTTGTCCTTCATCATACCAGCCAATCAACTCCGACACCGAGTCTAGCTTCGAAACTAGCACCGCGGCTGACGTTGAGATCAGCGCCCAAGCAAACACTCAGTCTATGATTGGGCCGAGCACCGGCTTCAGTGACGGCAGTGTTGTTTCCCTTGGTGCTAGCATTGACTCCATTACCGACGCCGTCGCCAATTTCAGCATCGATACCGGCAGCTCTCAGTCCAACCACAATCTGAGCTCCCAGTCCAGCACAGAATCCCGCACCGCAATCCCCTTCACCTATGTCGATCGAATTGACTCTGTTCGCCTTGTCTTTGGCGCTCGCACTGCGACCGCAGAACGTATTATTGTGAAATTTGGATATGGCCACTACGGAGTTGACGCACACCGTGCGGCAGCTAAGGCTGGTTTAGCTCCGGCTCTGTTAGCGTTTTCTGAACTTGAGGGCGGGTGGTGGATGGTGGTCATGGAATACTTGGATTCTGGCTTCCAGTCATGCGCCAAGTTCGGAGTTCTTGAAAAAGCATGTCGGACTATCATTGTCGAGTCTATGGCGAAATTCACCGCTCTTGGTTACGTTCACGGCGATCTTCGGGCGTCAAATGTGCTGGTACGCAAGCTAGAGGGTCAGTGGGAGTGTCGATTCATTGACTTTGATTGGGCTGGGCGAGAAAACCAAGTTACGTATCCCTTAGGAGTGTATTGCACTTCGGGCCTCTATCGTCCCCTGACTCATATGGACGGATTGCCCATCACCGCTGAGCACGATCGACAAACCATGTTCAATATGTTAGCGGAGCGTACTGGATGATATTGGTATACACATGTACAACGTTTATATTGTTTGAGTGTACGTATGTATCTCGAGGCAAAGTTTCAATGTATCTTTTGACAATGGACCCGGAGTAACGTCAAATCATATTTGCCCTTTGAGGAGTATAGGCACTCCCTCCCTTATTACATAATAACAAAGCCCCCAACGATTGTCAACGAACCAGATTATATGTTCTTCCCTGAACTCTTTCCGCTCTTTCTGAGCGCCTTTTCATTCGTTTTGTCTTCATCGTCCCCTGATAGTTACGTTCCAGTGGCAAATTAAATACCCACACGCTCGGCTTGAAGCCCGGATTGAATGGATATCGGCGAAGAGTGTGCGGAGGTCGGAGCTGTTCCTTCTCCTTTTTCATTCCCCAAACTTTCCGGAGGGACTGTCTACGTCGGTGCAAACTTTAGTGGATAACTAGAGAAAACCAAAAGAGCAAGCATATCGAATGGATACGTGCTAGGACCGCAGAGTGAAAAGAGGTGACATACCCTGCTGGTTCTGTTTCTGCTTTCCTTGACCAAATCCGCCAGGTTTAGAGTCGAATATTGTGCCAAAAATCCTATCGGTCCGCTTCGTTTCCTCGGCAAATTCTGCCTTCGTTGCTCATGGTGAGGAAACCCGGTCATTGGAGGTGGATTTGCATTCAGTCTTTCATATCAAGAGCGATTACTCAGGTTTTAATCATCACCACATTGCTCAATACCTGTATTCCTTTGAAATGCATGACTTGCACGACGAAAGAAAATCTAAGTTGGTTTGACGCCCGCACGGACCGCTGGAAAGGATTTGTCATTGATCATGTGATCCGCCGAATCTATGGGGTGTTGTGGCGATGATAAAAAGCTTGCAATGTCACATTAAGTACTACACCCCAGTCACACGTCACACACCCACCAACATTTGTCTTTTTTTACATCAAGTTCAAGTTCTTCTCTCTGGCACACTTGCCTTTGTTGCTATTTCAGATCACTTTCTGCCACCTAACGCGGATTTTCGAAAATGAGAATCGTTATCGATGCGGTTGCCCTCAAGGTCCAAAGACAAAAAGTCTGCCTAGGTACGCGTTTCTGAGTGGTAACATACAAATTTAAAGACGACAGGATTTAATGGTACTACGGTTATCCCCCGAAGCTATGTATATCCCTAGCCTACTCACGAAGGTACGAGCTGAAGAACTTTTTTTTTTTTTAGTCCTCTTGAAGAAAACAAAAGAGAAAGACAAATATCGCAGAATCGGACACGAGAAAGAACACAAGGCTATTGCAGGTCGAAATACAATCATTGTGTATCCTGACCTACACCACTTATACTTGTAGATGTGGGCGCACCGGTGAGAACTTCAAAATGTTACTTTCCGAATCTTCCAAGCTCTATGTACCAGATCTATCAATGACAATGACACGAGAAGATTTAGTAGTTGTGATGACACAAACATATGGAATTGGAGAGAGGAGGACAGAGGACGGAGGAGGAATTTGAGGGCGGCTATGGTGAAAGAACCGCACAGAAGGTATCAAATTAAACGAGTGGTAAGATATCCTTTCTTCCGAGGGCCTGTCGCTGTTGCGGCCAACGCCACCCCAGTGCCAAAAGCCACATACTTCTGAAGGGAAAAACCGGCTCAGAGGTTGAAATTTTTGGTGGACGATGCCGGCGGGGGTAGTTTTTTTTTAAAGAGAAAGATTCGAGTACACGCACCGCAATAGTTGTACGGAGGGAGGTAAGACTCCAAGCTCCAAGTTGGTGACTCGAAATATGCGCGCGTCGGATCATGATGGTTAAGAACAAGCGCCAAACTGCTCTTTATCCACTCAACCTTCAATTGGTTAACGCGACCCTCTCAGGCTATTTCAATATGGGATCCGAGTCAATTGCAAAATAAGCGAGCTGAATCCGGTTTGCCTGTGTTCTACACCGTTAGGGTACGAAGAAAACAATCCTACGGATAATACTGACCGTCGCGCGGATGACATGAAGCATCCCAACTTTGTCGCCCAACTTGGACGCTCACGGACAGGGGGGTAATGGTACATCGAGGATATATTATAACGATACAACAAGGGCTAGAGAAAATAGTAGAATACACGCCCAAAGACAAAGAGTTTATGCACCGAAACCATACAGCGTGCGCCCTGAGCGTTTGAGAGCATATACAACGTCGAGGGCAGTCACTGTCTTTCGTTTTGCGTGTTCAGTGTATGTTACAGAGTCGCGGATGACCTGAGGAAGGGAAAAGGAATTGTAAGATAGGGCAAAGGCGATACGCTGCAGGCTGGTAGAACGAACGTTTTCGAGGAAAATCTTGAGAACACCACGTGTCTCTTCGTAGATAAGACCAGAGATACGCTTAACACCTCCTCGACGGGCGAGACGACGGATGGCGGGTTTCGTGATACCTGCATTGAAAGTATGAGCGGTTAGAGGGTGGCAAATGCAGGCAGAGGTTATGAGCGCACCCTGAATGTTATCACGAAGAATTTTACGGTGACGCTTAGCTCCTCCCTTTCCGAGTCCCTGAGTGAAATCGCCAAAAGTTAAATCAGACAGTCACGGCTATAAAGAGCAAAAGCACACACCTTTCCACCTTTTCCACGGCCAGACATTGTGATAATAGAAGTTGTGAGAGTGAGTTGACAAAGGGCGAGAGTTGTGAGTTGCGAGTTGTGGGCGTCGAAGTTGAAGAAAGAGAACAGCAGACACGGTCTATATATACCCTGAGAGCCATCACGTGTAATGAATCAACGCGACGCAATTCGTCACGTGCTGATCAACGCGCCTTGGAAATATAAATAAGGCCTGTTTATTTGTTTATCCCCCAACCTCGACATACAACTACCACCACCATTTGTCCACTCCACTCTCTATTATCCAACAATGGCTCGTACCAAGCAGACCGCTCGTAAATCCACTGGAGGAAAAGCTCCCCGTAAACAACTTGCTGCCAAATCCGCCCGAAAGACTTCTGGTGTACGTCCACTCTGCCGTTTTGCGCTTTATTTTCTTTTAACTCTTCCTTTTTCTTCTTGTAGGCCGCAGCCGGTGGTGTCAAGAAGCCTCATCGTTTCAGGCCCGGAACTGTCGCTCTCCGTGAAATCAGACGTTACCAAAAGTCCACCGAACTCCTCATTCGTAAACTCCCCTTCCAACGACTCGTTCGTGAAATCGCCCAGGATTTCAAGGTGCGTTTGAGATCTGTTATCTATTAACTCGTCCTTACTTGACTCGCACAGACTGACCTCCGATTCCAATCTTCCGCTGTTATGGCCCTGCAAGAGGCTGCCGAGGCCTATCTTGTCTCGCTCTTCGAAGACACCAACTTGGCTGCTATCCATGCTAAGCGTGTTACTATCCAACCAAAAGATCTTGCTTTGGCGAGGAGACTGAGAGGCGAGAGGTCATGATTGTAATATTTGCTGGTTGTTCCCGGACGGTGTAGACGATATCCTTATTGTAAGCTGTACATGTACCTGTTCCCCTGATTCGTATTTGTATATTCGACAAATTGTCATTCAATTTTGTTCCAAGTCTGGGTTGCTCCCGGACCCACGGGATAGATTTCAGTTGACGCCATTTCCTGGGCCGTCTCTTTAGCAACTGACCTTTCGAATCCGTAGTGCCTTGTGAGCCCTTTCTCGTTTGCAATGTTTTGATCGGGCCACGCTTCGTCCGCATATGCTCTGCTCACTTTCTATACTGACCCTCAGCAGTGGCTAGCTAGCCAACTATTCAGCTCATCTTGTCTTATACTCTGACGTGCTCAATTACTATTGCTGCCAAGTCTGCTGCTATGATCCTTTTGTACCTTGATCAGCTAAAGTATCTTTCACGAATCCGACGGAGAAACAACGAAAACGGCTTGCGTCTCGGTAAATTATCAGAATACTAGCACACACACACACACACACACACACCTATCGTTGCCGCCTCAACATCGGAGCCTTGTCTTTGCATGTACTAGAAGGAAATTAGGAAATCGGTCGTGAGCCGTCGCGATCGATCAAATTGTCTTCCCTCCAGAGGAGCTCCTATTTGAGTAACAGCACACTGGGAAAAAGTGATTAGAGATAAAACTGCCGGTGAGTTCTTTTGGAAGGACCAACGTTTATGAGGTACGTACCGCCGGCGCATTGCATTATCTCCCAGACTTGGTGACCCATTCCCATGCCTTATGCATTTGAAAACATCTCCGAGTCCACCAACAAAATGTGAAACGACTCGTGATATTTACTATTCCTTGAAAGTGCTCGAGAGCTTCACGTCGGTGATTCGGCGACCAAGCTTGAGGTTCGAACGTTCGCCGTGATACTCGGAGAGTCAGATGCATTTTGTTCTCTTCCTCTTAACCTACGTTGAACGTTGAAATGTTGGGAATAGCCTGAGAGGACTCGGAACTCTATGGTACACTTCCCCCTGGATGTCATACAGTCATATTTCTCTCACGTCACTTTTTGACCCCAATTCCAAACTCGACTTCTTCGACATTCTAGATTGTTGGATGTTGACTATCCGAATCGGCTATTTTCATCGATTGTTCAAGTTTTCTGGAACTGTCAACTCGATAAGAGTAAACTGTCGAAATATTTCATTAAAAACACGCTGTATTTGGGTTTCGAATCGATAAGTGGCAGCATAAGGATTCTGATCAAATCGCTGTGAGTGTCAGCTGAATAACTTTTCTGTCAAGTTAATTTCCGCAACATGGTCACTTTCCCCTTTGTGGTGTTTCTGGTCATTCTTTCGAGAATGATCTAGTACCGATGTCGGTACCCGCCGACCTTCATCCGATGATATTCGGACTCCAAGGTCAAAAGGACTAAAGTAAACACCGCTGCAGTTTAGAGCCCCAGAACAACAAGACCACCTAGCCCTCCGTTCTAAACACTTAACTTACACAACTTACGATGTCTTTCGTTCATCCCTACGGAGACACTCTACCCGAAGGAGCCGCTGTAGGACGTGGCTACGGCCTCATCTCGAACAACGGCAATGTTTCCTTCAATGTCACCCAGGACGGAAATCTACAGCTCATCGGCAGCAGCGGCCAAACCCTCTGGTCCTTTGATGACCAGGACGTGTCATTTGTCAAAATGCAAGGAGATGGAAATTGCGTTGGCTATACTGCCGATGGAACACCAGTCTGGGCTACGGAGTCGAATGGGACTGATAACCCCTACGCTCTTGTCTGTCAGAATGATGGAAATTTGGTGGTTTATGCCAATGGGGGCGTGCCGGTTTGGGCTACTGATACCGGAGGATTGGCCTAAAACCTTTGAAACTAGTAACGGTAAGAACTGCTCAAATTTCGGAGAGATTTCTGACCTAATGGTTTTCCTTTCCGGGATTTTAGGGTTACAAAAATGTCACTCTCATCTCCTTCTGCTCTTTGTTCTGGGTGACACCCATCATTCTAGGGTGATTCTGGACTTGAGAATTTTCACCTCAGAGTCCCTCTTTGCTACTATCTCTGACATCTCTGTCTGGGGATCTGGGTATAAAAGCTTAGGCATAAGCCCCGGCTAAGTCCCATCTTTTCTACTCGTCTCAACTTGTCTACTGCACTGTCTCCATATCTAAGTTTCTTGAAAAAAACTTGCTTTTTTCAACACTCCAGTTCTGACTTGCATCATGCTTGATGTTAGAGAGATGTTCTCTCTTTCTCTCTCCACACTAGAAACTTTGACTATAGTTTTCCTAATCATCCATAGTCTAATTCTCGCTGCTGTTTCCACTTGTTCTTATCATACACAGATCTATCTGCCTTTATAATATGACTGATATCAGCTTGTGCATGATCCTTCTGACTTGAAAATTCTTCTTCATCCGCTGAATTTTCTATCTTGAGTAAACCTTCTTCAGACAAGTGAATAAGTTCATGAACATTGTCCGGCAACTTTATTCTTTTTCTTGCAAAGTATGGTATTACTCTAAATGCTCCAACTTCATTCTGAAATACTGATCCATCCATCTCAGCAAGTATATAGCTTCCTCCTTTAGTTCTTCTGATCACAATCATGGGACCCAAGTTTGAACGAGGTTTGCCTTTACTGCCAACAGACTTTTCTACTCTTGTATCTCTAGCAAGGACTAAATCTCCAGGTTTGAAGTTATACTCCTTAATTGTAGCTAGATGTTCTTTCTCAAACTTAAGTGCTCTCTGTCTTTTCTCAAGAGACACCCTTTCTCTCAACTCTACTACATGTTCTGCATGTTTAGCAAGTGCAAGTGCTCTTAGTCCAATAAGTTCCTCTGTTGATACTATTCTGTCTGGCCAATCTACTAACACCAAGTAGCTTCAATAATATCAAAGGGTATCACTGGGTGGGCACCTGTTGCTGCAAAGTATGGTGAACAACCAAGTCTCTTTCTGATAGTACAGCGGTCTGCCCACATAACTAAAGGAAAGACAAAGAACCATTTGTTTTCATCTCCTTCAGCTGCCTTAAGCAAACTTGTTCTGACATCATAATGTGCTCTCTCAACTATGCCATTTGCTTGAGAGTTATATGGTGAGATTCTTATATGCTCAATGCCATATTTCTCTTTCAACCACACCATTGCTGCTACAAAGGTCGAACCATTATCTGTGACAATTACTGAGAGACTTCCCCATCTACAGAGAATCTCTTCCCAAAGCCATTGTCCAATAGTTCTTCCTGTCTCCTTGCGCAAAGGCCTGTTGGAATATACAAAAATAGCATTTCACAAGAATAAACCAGATAACACAAATATAGGATACAAAGATATATTTAGCTACAATGTTGGAAATAAAAATAGAGGTTTAGGATTGGAGATATTTGTCACTCTTTAGACAATGAGCAAAGAGGGTGATAATTCCGTTTGTCCTCTACATATTGAATGAAAGTAGACAAGGGAAATCGGATGAAGATACATCCATAAAAACTACAGCTTATATACTGTGTAACTAATAATAAAGCTATGTATCAAGTGGATACAATGTGAACATATGTGGATACTCTGGGAATGTATGTGGATATTCTGTGAATGTATGTGGAGTTTTGTAGCTAAATATATCTTTGTATCCTATATTTGTGTTATCTGGTTTATTCTTGTGAAATGCTATTTTTGTATATTCCAACGAGGCCTTCCTTCCATCCAGCCTGTTAATGCACATCTGCCATGGACTATGTATTTGCAACCATTAGATGATGGCATCATCATAGTATCCATATGCATGACTTGAAATATTGATGGAGTCCGAGTAACAGTTGGTGGAATTTTAACTTTCACCTTCTGTCTCAACTGACCAATATTACAAGTCCTCACAAACTCATACACATCTTTTTCTAACTCTGGCCACCAAAATCTTTTGCCAAGTAAAGACTTATATGCATAAAACATTTTGTGACCCAAACTATCATGAGCAGCCTTCATCATGTGAGTTCTCTTTTCTTTAGAGACTACAAGAAGGTGCTTCCCATCTATACTTTTCTTATACAACTTTCCATCTCTTAAGGTGGATTGAGTCTATACTCATGTTCCACTTCAAGTTAGAGCATATTCCTGGCCATCTTATTGGATCTGATGGTTTGTCTAGAAGAAGAAACAAAGGAGATGAAGTGTATGAGACACCAGAGGAAGGCATTCCAGATGAGCCTTATGCAATTAAGGAGTTTATGGATAAAATTGATACTCGAGGTGGCTTCATGCAAGTAATAGAAGAGGAGATTCCTTATTGGAATACTTTGAGTGGAGAGATAGCTGAGACAGAGAATTGCTTTATTAAAGATCTCAGAGAAGTAGTGGAGCAAGAAAAAGCATTGAGAAAGTCAGCTGAATTTCAACAATTGTTGAATAGCAGTACTGAATCCCTGCTTGATCCTGCTGAAGTTCCAGAAAAGATTGAGGACTCAGAGTATGATGAGAGACATAGATCTAAAAATGCTATGATCACTGATAGATCCATTGAAGAAGTCCATATTTGGCTATCTGATACAAGTCAGAGACCAAAGGGTTATTCAAGTGATATCAGGTTTAAAAATTTCATGTGCATTGCTAGAAACTATTTCTATTTATATTAGCATTTGGCATCATATCTGGATGCTGAAGCATGCCCTTGATATACTTTGCATCTGTCTCAACTTTCAAATTTCTAACTCCGAACAACCAATAATGACTAGCTTTCAAAGCTCTCAAAGGTCCATAAAGTTGTCTCTTAAGTTGAGAGTACTTGGCTTCTCTGTCATTCAAAGTGATTGAACCAAATCTTGCATAATAGACCTTCTCTGGATTTTCAGCATCTCTTTGGAAGATGTAGAAGCCCACAGCAATATATGAAGTGTCCACACTAAGTATGACTTCTTCATCACTTTTGTATTTCAAAGGTCTAATAGCACCACTGTTCTTTACTGCCTCCTTAATCTCGTCCATTGCTTCCAGTTGTTCTTTTCCCCATTCAAATGAAACATCCTTTTTAGTCAACTTTTGCAAAGGTCCTGCTATTTCAGCATAATCCTTAATAAACATTCTGACTAGTCCAGCTGTTCCTAAGAAACCTCTAACTTCTGTCAAATCTTTGCAAGCAGGCCAGTTAGTAACAACTGAAGCTCTGTCTTTGCCAACTTTCCGACCTTTATATGTACACAGATGTCCAACTACTGTGAACTCTGATGCACACAATACTGCTTTTAAACCTGAAAAGGTTCCTCCTGCATACTTCATTCTCTGTACAATTCTGTTTATATTTTCAAAATGTTCCCAGACAAATCTTCTGGTTCCTGAGTTTTTGGGAATAGTTTCATAACTACCTCCTGGTAACTCATATCTGGTCTCAGGTCCTCTGACTGGTACATCATCAATATATGGCTGAGTCCACTGCGGGATCTCTTCTCTCTCAACATAATTCACATCATCATGAAAGATTGGTACTGAGTTAGTCCAACCCATAGGTAACTTTACTAATCTCGAAGGTTCAAAAGGTGTTTGAAATGTTGTTTAGGATAAGGATCTCTAGAAACCTTTGCTAGATCTCATAACCCACATACATATCAAATGTTACACCACAGGATCTTCCACTAAATCTTTCCGCTAACTTTTCTGTAGCTGGAGGTACACCTGAATGCTGTATAGTCACCGCATTAAGTGGTTCCAAACTATGCACAAGCCTCAAACTCTTTCCATCTTTCTTTAATACACAGAACCATCCACTTCTATAAGATGCATTAGAGGGTTCATAAACTCCGGCCTCAATCTTTTTCTTAAGTATCCTACAGACTTCTTCAAAGATTCCTGGTGGAATTGGAATGTTCTTTTCAACCCATGCAGTATGGGGTACTACCTACATCTCCACTGGTGGAAAGAATTCCTCTTTGAATCTTCCTCTTTCTTCATCACACCAAGCAAAAGCATCTTCATGTTTCAACATAAAATGATGCATCAACTTCTTTTCTTCTTGCCACAAGAAATTTTCAGAGTGCACTTTATCAATGATCTCTTTCCTCTCTTGTGTATATCTTCTGATATGACTGTAGTCATACATATCCTTTTTTTCGAGCCTACAGCTCCTCATCCAGAGACATTACAAGTCTATAAAAAGTATTCTTATTACCAATATAAAAGCCAAATGGACGGGATCAACGCGTTGCCGTAGCACTTAATTCAATTGATCACTATCAGTTCTGGACCTTTCGGAATTGTCGGATGCATTCCGGTTGCCGTGACGAGGTCTGGGTCCTAAATAAATTAACTCTGGGTCTTCTAGACCAGTGTAGATGCATGAGGCTGTTTCAGTTTCAATGGGACCCGAGTAGATTATTATACCATTCAAACATACCTTTTTGGGACCACTCAGAATGTATATAAGGAGGAGGAAAATGAAGGAAAAGGACAAGCAGTGGATTTCCCCCTCATTTGACTAGTGCTCTAGTAAACAGGGATTGTCTATTGGCTTCTGGTGCAGTTGTTGAAGTCCAGTTGGTGTTTGGTGTCAGTGCTCAGAACAGTTTGGTGTTTTACTTATAACTTGTGTTTTGTGTTTTGGTTGTGTGTTTTGTGGATTTGTTGAACTTGGTATATTTTGGTCATTGGAAACTTGTGTTCTCGTAAAAACTCTACAACTACTACCCACCCCCTCTGTTACTTTTAAAAGTATAAACTTCTAAGTCAACTGTTTACCCTTTGAACTTAGTATTGTGTGTGTTTGGTGTTGGTTTTGCTTTCACCATCGCACTCAGCACATCACTTCCTGTAGCAACAAACTCTGGCGGGTTTGTGCTCAACTTAGGCATATCAGCTAATGGATCACCAGTAATATGCCGCTCAATTCTATACTTTGCAGGCAATTTCCCAGGACCCCAATTATAGGTTTTGTCTTTAAAGCAACTGGCTTATATTTCTTTCCAGCGAAAACTCCAAGTGGAGTATAGTGATCCTTATTATGATCAAGTTGATCCAACTGCATCAACATATTATTTGACCATGCACTAATACTCTGCTCTGACTTTTTCTGACAAGACTCTACTGTAGCATTTTTCTCCAAGACATATTGTACTGTAGTAGCATACAGTTCTACTTCTTTTGAAGGTGAACCATATATCTTGCACAAATATGAACTTAGAATATCTTTGCTATCACACTCTTCTTTCATTACACCCGAACTCAACACTGCAGACAAATAAATATTTTTCATCTCTTCTTTTTCAAACTTCAACTTATGAGGAAGCACATATCCAGCTGTTTTAAAGCTTGGTATGCCTCTTTCATCTAAGTCTAATAACACTGCAACCTCTCCTTGTTCACCAACCAATTTATTGAGGTTAACTAAAAATCCTCGTCTTTCTTTCTTTTCTGTTCTGTCTTCTTTGCTAAAATTTTTGGACCTCTTTCTCTGGCATAAGTAGGTACCACAGCTCTCTGGTGAGTATTGGGATCATGAATGGTAATAGTTTTACTTCCATCCTTGGTTGTCCTGACACAACTTTCTGTAAGTGTATCAAAAGGACTTCCCAAAAGCAAGTCATACGCGGGATTTCTAATAACATGTACTTGCATATACAAGACAATGTCTCCAAATAGAAAGGCTACATTTCTAGCCAATCCTAAGGACTTCTCCACACCCTTATTTGCTGACTGCATATAGATCACAATGTCTGGATCCCAACTCAAAACTGCCTCCATTGCTTTCTCTTCTGAGATTGAAACAATCTGTGATCCTGTATTATACAAAGACTCAATTTTAAGGCTGCCATCTATCAAAGGATAGACACATCTCAGTGACTCAGAAGCATTTGCTACAAAAATCTGCTTAGGTTCTTCACCCGGAGCTAAACTTTCATGGTACTGCAACACTGGGTCACTAACAATGATTGCACCTTTAGGCAACTTTGCAACTTTGTCTTTTTCTGCTAACAGAAACACATCAATCTCTGTACTCAACTCTTCTATGGACATAGGATTGGGAGGAAACTCAGTAACTTCTTTCTCATCAGGCAAGAAAGGTAAAACTGAGTCCAAGACAGAATTTTCAAATGAAGCTTTACAACTTTTTGGATCAAGTTTGATCCTCGAAGTTATTTTTCCCTTCAAAGAAATTTCAGACTCCACCACTTTACCATCCACTGTACTGTCATCAACTTCAACTTTATCTGGATCCTTAGTAGGATCTTTAACTTTCATCTTCCACTTAACACCTCTGTGCTCTACTGACTTATCCTTCTGCTTCTCTTCTGCAGTTGGGGAATAAGTAACATCTGGGACATCAACATAGGGAACTTCAACTGGCACACTGTTTAAAACTTTAGCAATGGTACTATCAGTAGATGTGTCCCAATGAACTTGTTTCTTTTGATCAAATAAAAGTGGTATAGTACTATTAGAATTAGGATTAGAAATAGAAGTAAAACGAGAAACTGAGTTGGGAGATTTGGAATCATAAATAGAATGAGACTGAGAAGGAATTGGGAACCTGAAGGAGAAATAGAATTGGAAATAGAAATGTTTTTGGAAGTTTCTAAATTTTCCTGATTTTTATCCAAATGTTTTAAAATTTCTGGACTTTTATTTTCAGCGTTGATGCGATTATTTTGCGTTCATGCGTGAAATCATCCAAAGTACGACTTTCTAAGTTAGGAAAGTATACTTGAGAGCTGAGACGAGCCCTAGTCGTCAGCTAACAAGCTAGGCAACTATGTATGAGATTACTCAAGGATTGGACCATGCGTCCTAACGATGTTTACCTTGGTCGATGGTAAACCATACACATCTTCATATAGATGGCTTATGAGAACTTGGTCCTAACTCTCGAAAGTTAGCAGACTCACCCATAACCCGCCAAGGGTCTCATATATGAGCTAGTTACTCGCTTCGTATCAAGGGATCGAAGACCTGCGAGGCTATTTAACACGTGGCACTTATTCCAGTGGCTCTTACCGAGTCCTAACTTGGTCTCACCCGAAATGCTATTCGATGATACTGAGTATTTGTACCAAATGGGATGAAAAGTCAAAGAGATGAAATCAAATGATAGGATATGATATAATTAAGTGTCAATATATGCGACATACATTAAAAAGATATGTAAAGAGAAGCTAGGACACTTCGGACACAACGAAGGAATTGTTGAAAGTACGTCTAAGTACGTTGGAAGAGCTAGGTTGTAGTTCACAAGGACCGGTACCGACATTCCAATGCCAGATCAGTTATGACTCGGGCTACCCTGCGGAACTAGAAGCTGGAGTATATCCGAAGGTTAAAAGAATTATCAGGACACTCTAACTCAACTCTGGACAAGTTAGCCGATCCGTTTACCCATCCGATCCGTCGGACCTCTTACTCGAAATGGAAGGATCCTACGAAAACCAGTTAGGAAGGACTATCCAGGTGGTCGGTTTACATGGAATCGGAAGTGGAGTCGATGTTTCAACATTTTTCTTGAATATTATTTGGAGTTTGAGGATTTTAGTATTATTTATTATTTTACGGTATATATACTCCGCACGTATGTATCCTAACTTTAGATTACCCAGTGCGGATCTCACCATATATTATATTTTGCTCAGTATCTGCCGGAGTGGGCGTCTGAGAAGTGCAAACCAGCGAGAAAACTCCTGTGTAGCCAATAAAAGAAAAGAAAAGAAAAGATACAAAATTTGCCTGGTCAAGGTTGTGGTGAACTAGACTGCGTATATACCAAAGTTGGAAAGTCGAGGTCGATTGCCCTAGCTCCCTCGCATTGTGTTAGTCCGGTTCAGGTTGTGGTGAACTAGACCGTGTATTTACCAAAAGTTGTCCTATCTTCGTTGGGAAGTTGAGCCCTTGCCCCCCTTCCTCGATCTATCCAAAGTCCATACGAGGAAGTTGAGCCCTAGCCCCTTCGTCACTGGCAAAAGTCCGTTTCGAGTTTAGTTTAAGTTAGAAAGGCCAGTGTGCCCCTACTTCGACTGAAAGCAATTCAAAGTTATACAAAAACCTAGTTAGGCTACATTGTAGTCGAACGTCGAAGCAGTTGAGCCCTAGCTCCTGTGGATAAAGAAAACATAAAAAGTGATAGATTCTTGCGGAACCCGCGTAACCTTTGACAAGCACACTCGCACCTTTATAAATTTGATAAGGCGGAACCTGTCCTAACTTACCTAAACACGTTTTGGGTTTAGTTTTGGTTTTGGGTTGTGGTAGTTGTGATCCCACGCACTGCACGTTAGCGTTTTCTCTTCTGACTCTCCAACTAACACTCTGGTCTGCTTTTGACATAGGTTTGTCAAAGTCCTCTGGCTTTACTAAGCTTTCCTTCATTGGACTTTTTAAAAACCCTGCCTTTCAGCATTTTCTGAGTTAGAAGTTCTTGCACGTTGAGCCCTTGTTTGAACTGCATTAACTGCTTGAACTTCTTGCTCATCATTATTTTCAAACTCTCCAAGTCTCAACTGTTGTACAAGACTTGTCATCCTCTTTCTCTCTTTCAGTGCCACCACATAGGCCTCAAGCTCTTCTAATGAAGTATTTGCTAAGTCCTCCTCTGATAAAACCTCTCTTAAAAGATTGCTTTGTTTAGTGTCCCTAATTGCTTGGTCCACTTGAACTTTTTGGCAATCTCTTCCTGCTGTGTAGTAGACAACTTGTCCGCTTGGTAGGCAAACATTGGTACCTTTCAGGATTATTTTTCCTTCATCAAGATACTTCTGTCTAACCATACACCTTCCAGACAAATGTCCAGCTTCACCACAGAACCAACAGCTTATATCTCTCACTGGCATACCATCCATCTCTCTACTGCTCTTTCCCTGAAAGTGATTACCATGACCTTGAGAACTACTCATATTATTAGAGTAGGACCTTGGCTGGTAACTTGAAGTCACTTTCTGACTTAGAACCTCCTGATGCATTTTCATCATAGAGTCCAACATCTCTCTGTGCCTTCTTTCACCTTCTTTCTGTACAAGTGCAAACACATCCTTCAACTGTGCTAAGTCACTTTCTCTCTGTTCTTCTTTAACTCTAACTTCATGCTCAACATTGGACTTAGAATGAGAATGGTTTCCAAACTTCGGACCCATAACTCTGTTCTTGCTATCACGTTGATGCGATTATTTTGCGTACATGCGTGAAATCATCCAAAGTACGACTTTCTAAGTTAGGAAAGTATACTTGAGAGCTGAGACAAGCCCTAGTCGTCAGCTAACAAGCTAGGCAACTATGTATGAGATTACTCAAGGATTGGACCATGTGTCCTAACTATGTTTACCTTGGTCGATGGTAAACCATACACATCTTCATATAGATGGCTTATGAGAACTTGGTCCTAACTCTCGAAAGTTAGCAGACTCACCCATAACCCGCCAAGGGTCTCATATATGAGCTAGTTACTCGCTTCGTATCAAGGGATCGAAGACCTGCGAGGCTATTTGACACGTGGCACTTATTCGAGTGGCTCTTATCGAGTCCTAACTTGGTTTCACCCGAAATACTATTCGATGAGACTGAGTACTTGTACCAGATGGAACGAAAAGTCAAAGAAATGAAATGATATGATATGATATGATTAAGTGTCGATATATGTGACATACATTAAAAGATATGTAATGAGAAGCTAGAACACTTCAGACCTCAACGGGGGAATTGTTGAAAGTACCTCTAAGTACGTTGGAAGAGTTAGGCCGTAGTTCACAAGGACCGGTACCGACATTTCGATGCCAGCTCAGTTATAACTCGAGCTACACTGCGGAACTAGAAGCTGGAGTATATCCAAAGGTTGAAGGAATTATCAGGACACTCTAACTCTGCTCTGGACAAGTTAGCCGATCCGTTTACCCATCCGATTCGTCGGACCTCTTACTTGAAATGGAAGGATCCTATGGAAACAAGTTAGGAAGGACTATCCAGGCGGTCGGTTTACATGGAATTGGAAGTGGAGTTGACGTTTCAACATTTTCTTGAATATTCTTTTGGGTTTGAGGATTTTAGTATTATTTATTATTTTACAGTATATATACTCCGCACGTATGTATCCTAACTTTAGATTACCCAGTGCAGATCTCACCATATATTATATTTTGCTCAGTATCTGCCGGAGTGGGCGTCTGAGAAGTGCAAACCAGCGGGAAAACTCCTGTGTAGCCAACAAAGAAAAGAAAAGTTACGAAATTTGCCCGGTCAAGGTTGTGGTGAACTAGACCGTGTATCTACCAAAGTTGTCCTATCTTTGTTGGGAAGTTGAGCCCTTGCCCCCTTCGTCGATCTATCCAAAGTCCATACAAGGAAGTTGAGCCCTAGCCCCTTCGTCACTGGCAAAAGTCCGTTTTGAGTTTAGTTTAAGTTAGAAAGGCCAGTGTGCCCCTACTTCGACTGAAAGCGATTCAAAGTTATACAAAAACCTAGTTAGGCTACACCGTAGTCGAACGTCGAAGCAGTTGAGCCCTAGCTCCTGTGGATAAAGAAAACATAAAAGTGATAGATTCTGGCGGAACCCGCGTAACCTTTGACAAGCACACTCGCACCTTTATAAAATTGATAAGGCGGAACCCGTCCTAACTTACCTAAACACGTTTTGGGTTTAGTTTTATATTTTGGGTTGTGGTAGTTGTGATCCCACGCACTGCGCGTTAACGTCTTGCTTGTAGTTCAAGTTCTTCTAACAACTCTCCTAGACCAATTGGATCATCAACAGACCAAACATGTCCAGATGCCCTAGGTGTTGTTGCTTTTTGCAACTGTGACCTAGCCAACTTCTTCCAAACACTGGCTGAAAAGTCCTCTTCAATGGTCTCAAACAACATCTGTACCATCTCTCTGTTTGACACTTTCTTTAAGTCAAACAACCCCTTGATGTATGGACCTATCTCTCTTCGGAGATCCAACACCCTATCTAAATCTGTCACTCTGACATGAAGATATTTCTTCAGCATTGCTTTTAAGCCTTTAACTGATACTATTTCAGTGTGGTCATAACTAGACAGGATATTTTTCCTGAACTTGTCATAACTATCACCAGCATCATAGCCTGAAATAGCTCTCCAAATTCTCTTCATACTGACTGGCAGATACCTCAACAACGCATCTTTCTTCTCCTGATCTGTGTTAATTGCAGGGACATCTGCAACCAACTCTTCTACTTCCTCTATGAAATCATGCACTTCAATACCATTTGCATCCTCAGGGAACTTTGGACCTTTGCCTGATCCCCTAAGTGGCAACTTTGATAATGAACTGGTAGACATGCTGGAGTTTGATTGAACAAGATGTGACACTCTAGAGTTTTCTAAATTGAATAACTCTCTAAGTCCTGAGTAGTCAATGGACTTGTTTCTCAAATGAGAATTTTGCGAAACAATTCTGGTACAGGTCTTTTGAAACAGTTGTAAAAAGTCAAAGTCAAAACCTGTTACCCCCTCGCGGTGGGCTCCAGATGATGCGCTGAGTGTAGTGATGAAAGAAAAGACAAACACCAAAACACCCAAAGACACTAAGGTCGAAGGGGCAAAACAGGTGGACTTAGAATTTTATACTTAAAAGTAGCAGAGGGGGGTGTGTAGTAGTTGTAGAGTTGTTCCGAAGACACAAGTTTCTAATAGCCAAAATATACCAAGTTCAAAAACACCAAAACAAACACAAAATCAAAACACAAAACACAAGTTATAGGTAAACACTGAACTGTTCTGAGACTGACACCAAACACCAACTAGACTGTTACAACTGCACCGAAGCCAACAGAAAGTCCTTAACACTGGTAGCGAGAAGGGGGCAATCCACTGCTTGTCCTTTTCCCTTGTTTTTGTCTACATTCTGAGTGGTCCCAAAAAGGTAACTACAAACTATACCAATTTAGGACTAGTCCTGCACTGGTTCCACAGCTTTAGAATAGAATGTCATAATAAACATTTCGGCCTTTGTTTTTAGTCTGTTTCAGACATATCCGAAATATGGAACTGTCGCAGACCCTTTGACGGCGACTTCAATGGCGACCTCAACTACCCTAACAAGATGGAATTCAATGGAGTGACAGGTGATTTTCAATACTGAGGTAAACACTGTCGAGCCTATTTAGACATTTTTAATGGTAATAATAATACATTTTATAGACTTGTATTGTCTCGACAAGGAGCATTTTGCTCGAAAAACGTTACAGAAAAGGATATGGATGACCTTGGTCATATCAGCGGATACCCAGGCACGTCCCACAGGCTCAAGGGTTGCTCTGAATTGATTGCAATGGTGTAGTGTTGTAGGAAATGAAATGACGATGATGCGATTGTTTTGCGTACATGCGTGAAATCATCCAAAGTACGACTTTCCAAGTTAGGAAAGTATACTTGAGAGCTGAGACGAGCCCTAGTCGTCAGTTAACAAGTTAGGCAACTATGTGTGCGATTACTCGAGGGTTGGACCATGCGTCCTAACTCTGTTTACCTTGGTCGATGGTAAACCATACACATCGTTATATAGATGGCTTATGAGAACTTGGTCCTAACTCTCGAAAGTTAGCAGACTCACCCGTAACCCGCCAAGGGTCTCATATATGAGCTAGTTACTGGCTTCGTATCAAGGGATCGAAGACCTACGAGGCTATTTGACACGTGGCACTTATTCCAGTGGCTCTTATCGAGTTCTAACTTGGTTTCACCCGAGGTACTATTCGATGATACTGAGTACTCGTACCAGATGGAATGAAAAGTCAAAGAAATGAAATGATATGATATGCTTAAGTGTTGATACATGCAACATACATGAAAAGATATGCAACGAGAAGCTAGAACACTTCAGACCTCAACGAGGGAATTGTTGGAAGTACCTTTGAGTACGTTGGGAGAGTTAGGCCGTAGTCCACAAGGACCGGTACCGACATTCCGATGCCAGCTCAGTTATGACTCAAGCTATACTGCGGAACTAGAGACCGGAGTGTGGCTAAATGATGAAGGAATTATCAGGACGCTCTAACTCTGCTCTGGACAAGTTAGCCGATCCGTTTACCCATCCGATTCATCGGACCTCTTACTCGAAATGGAAGGATCCTACGAAAACCAGTTAGGAAGGACTATCCAGGTGATCGGTTTACATGGAATTGGAAGTGGAGTCGACGTTTCAACATTTTCTTGAATATTATTTTGGGTTTGAGGATTTTAGTATTATTTATTATTTTACAGTATATATACTCCGCACGTATGTATCCTAACTCTAGATTACCCAGTGCGGATCTCACCATACATTATATTTTGCTCAGTATCTGCCGGAGTGGGCGTCTGAGAAGTGCAAACCAGCGAGAAAACTCCTGTGTAGCCAATAATAAAAGAAAAGAAAAGAAAAGATACGAAATTTGCCCGGTCAAGGTTGTGGTGAACTAGACTGCGTATATACCAAAGTTGGAAAGTCGAGGTCGATTGCCCTAGCTCCCTCGCATTGTGTTAGTCCGGTTCAGGTTGTGGTGAACTAAACCGAGTATATACCAAAGTTGGAAAGTCGAGGTCGATTGCCCTAGCTCCCTCGCATTGTGTTAGTCCGGTTCAGGTTGTGGTGAACTAAACCGAGTATATACCAAAGTTGGAAAGTCGAGGTCGATTGCCCTAGCTCCCTCGCATTGTGTTAGTCCGGTTCAGGTTGTGGTGAACTAAACCGAGTATATACCAAAGTTGTCCTATCTTCGTTGGGAAGTTGAGCCCTTGCCCCCCTTCGTCGATCTATCCAAAGTCCATACGAGGAAGTTGAGCCCTAGCCCCTTCGTCACTGGCAAAAGTCCGTTTCGAGTTTGGTTTGAGTTAGGAAGGCCAGTGTGCCCCTACTTTGACTGAAAGCGATCCAAAGTTATACCAAAACCTAGTTAGGCTACACCGTAGTCGAACGCCGAAGCAGTTGAGCCCTAGCTCCTGTGGATAAAGAAAGATAAAAGTGATAGATTCTTGCGGAACCCGCGTAACCTTTGACAAGCACACTCGCACCTTTATAAATTTGATAAGGCGGAACCCGTCCTAACTTACCTAAACACGTTTTTGGGTTTAGTTTTGGTTTTGGGTTGTGGTAGTTGTGATCCCACGCACTGCGCGTTATCTGGAGCCCACCGCGAGGGGTTCTAAAAGAATCTATAGGCCTAAAAGCCACAAAAACCCTTTGTACGTTGCAAAAGCAAGATAGGCGAACCATCGTCGAAGCGTAATACTCGGAATTCATCTCGAGTTCAAATCGTTGACTTTGGGGAGTTAGATCGCGTCGAAGCACGTCAAAGAAAAGCAAAATCAGTGAACCCTTCGTCAGATAACAGAGGGCGAACTCGTAAAGCAAAAGAAAAAGCAACAGTAGACGAACCAGAAGGTCCTTCTATTGGAGCATACCCAAAATCTCCTGCTGTACGTTCGGCGTCTCAAGACGACGACGACCAGTTTAGAGAACAACCAGAATCACCTTTAACACCGATCGGTGAAAGTCCTAACTCTAATAACGAGCAAGGACCGAATCCTTTCAACTTCGAATCAATCAATCTCGCCTCTACACATACCCCAACACTTTCTTTCGACTATCCGTCTATTTTCTCGTCTTGGTTTCAGTCTTCCTTTCCGAATCTCAATCTCTCGCATTCTATCTCGTCTACTTCTCATCCTATCTTACAAAAATCGAAAAACATGTCAAATCGGAACAATATTCCCCAGATTGGGTTACCAACCCTTTCGAATGATGCGGTGACTCAGTTGGCTGCTGCAGCCGAAAAGTTACCGAAGTTATATAAGACCCCACCTATCTTGAATATCGAAGACCCAGTCGGAGTTATTCAATGGTTTGAGGCGGCAGAGTGGATCTTTGATTCAAACGGCATTACGTCGGACGATGCGAAGTTAAAACTAGCTCTGGATTGGAGTACATATCCGACCAGAAAGCTATTTATGGGCATGAAGAGTGTTAGGACACCTAACTACGATGAATTCGTAAAAGAGGTCCGAAATATTCTTCCTGAAGAAATGTTAGATGTTGCAGGGTCAATGTACGAGTTAGACCGAATTGTCAACGAGTACGAACCCCTGAGTATAAGGCAGAAAGCCGAGTTTCGACTTTATAATGTTCTGTTTGTAACAGAATGTGAAAAGTTAATGACGGATCGACCCATCCTAGCTAATAGGGATGCGGTACGCACCTATCTGAAGGTATTCGAAGAGAGTACTCGAAGTATGGTGTTTGATCAAGTTAGGAGAGATGTAAAACCGGCAACGATCGGTAATCGAAGAAAAGAGGATCCTATTACGCTTAAAGAAGCTGTAGCGGCAGCGGAAAAAGTCTTCTCCTTGTCGAACTACGAATCTATATACGGCCTAACATCCGTAAGGTCGTCGGGTATTGGTTCTACCAACCCAGAGTCGTATAGACGAAGCCAGATAGCCTATCCACTCACGTCGGGTCTACCTGCCCAGTCGAACTTTGACTACCTTAAAAGTGTCAGAAAGATTAAGCAGGAGAACGATGTTGAAGGAGGCATCTCAGATTTGTGGAAGTCCGCTTCCAAAGATAGTGTTAATGAGAAAGAGAAGTTAGAGTTCGAAAAAGAGCGTCTAGCATCTCAACAAGATGTTAATGAAGCATGGCTAAAAGAAATGCGTCAAATGACATTGAAAGTTGGCGAAGGTCTTAGTACGGTGGCCTCTCTAGTTGGAGCAGCTGTTTCGCAACGGCAGCCTAACTTAGAAGGAAATCAGAATCGATACGGATTTAATCAATCCGGACCCTCTGGATCAAGTGCTCGATATGGGAACACCTATTCGAACACTGGTCCTCGTCAATTGCTTTGTTTCATGTGCCGAGCAAAGGATCACTTGTTAGCAGCGTGTCCTATTTATCAGGATTACGTTAAAAGAGGATGGTTAGTTCCGGAAGGCAACGGTTCAACTCGTATGAAATTGCGGGATGAAGTTAGGATGCCTCGGGATGACGAAAATACCCCTCGCTACAAGTTAATCGAAGATATAGCTAAGGCCCGAGGTTGGGGCAAGGCAGAATCTTACTTTGCAAATATGGTTGACGAAGAAGAAGATGAAATGAATCGTCAGCTAGATTCCGAGGATCAAGTACAAGTCCTCTTACGCGAATTAGCTGAGGCTAAGAACGCAATGTTGCAGATGAGCCACCAGAGGCCATCTGAAGAAGTTAGGCGGTTTAACGAACGATCCTATCCGGATCATTCACAAAATGGAGACCGTCCTAGCTTGGGAAAAAACTATTAGACTCGATGAAGGAGCCTAGACCTGGTCGTGGTATCTACCAAATTGGAAGAAACCATGCTAGCTCGTTTGTGCAGGCACCGGAGAGTTCTTTCAGCAAAAAACCCAATAATACAAACAATGATCGAAGGGGACCACCTCCGGGACCTCTGAAGTCGGCGTTTAAAAAGAAAGTCGCATTTGATGGTGTGCTTATGCCTCCCAGAGATAGATTTGATGGTATTCCTAACCGGAATTTCCGTCGAACTAGGGACACAAGTACGGAGATTGAAAGTGAGCCCGCGGAGAAAGTTAGGACGGAAGTAGTATCAAAGGAACAGCCTAGTGCTGGTTATGGGGACATCAGACCGTCTCCTGCCACTGCGAAGCGACCTTTTGACGATGTCCGACCTATCACCTTCCGGCCACCACCTGAGACAGATGTACGGAACCGTCGTTCTGAAGTACCTAACTCTCAGGCACTGGATCAATCTCAGCCGTCTCCTATGTCAGAGGAAAGAGAAAAATCGAAACAACCTAGCTATCGAGTTAGGAACGAATTGTTTAAGGATGGTTTAGCAGAAGAAGTAGCTACCAAAGTTTTGGAAGGCACTGTTCAGCTATCCATCGAAGAGATGCTAGGGATTTCTTCGTTAGTGAAGAAAATTCTGGAAAGGAAACTCAAGAATCGACGAGTTGAGCCTAAACGGGGAAAGTCAGCATATGTAGCTGTCCTAACTGATAACGGCGAGACTGAGATTCCGGAGATGCCTACAGGAGTATTAATGCGCGGTAATTATATCGACATTGATGACCTAGCTCTCGAGCCAGAGATCATGTTTGAATATCTGTCCGAAGCAAGGGATGGAATGCCTATAGGATCTTGGGTACAAAAAGATGTGGTGGAATGTTTTCATAATGACCTACCCATCGACGACGAGAGACGCGATATGATTGTTGTAGCTGGAAACAGCAAAGGACTACGATCAATTGCGGCTCGAATCAATCATAGAGACGAAATTGTTGAAGGAATCTTAGATTCTGGATCGCAGATTGTCTCGATTGATCGTTTAGTGGCTACTCAGTTGGGCCTAACTTGGGACCCCAACGTAACTCTTCAAATGCAGGATTCGCATGGAGGGTTGGGTAGAACTGAGGGTTTAGCTAGGAACGTCCCATTTACATTTGGTGACCTTACTATCTACCTACAGTTGCACGTTCAAAATCGTGCACCATATATGTTACTTATGGGAAGACCATTCGATGCGTTGACGGAAAGCAATGTTAAAACCTTTGCTAATGGTGACACGGAACTCACAATCACTTGTCCTAACTCTAAACGGCAGTGTGTAATTCCTACGTGCATCCGTGGCAAATTAGCAAATGTCATGAAAGTTGATACTTCGAGATATGAGGTGCCTAACTATAAAAATATGTCTACACCTGAAGAGCCACGTAAACCAGAGCCAGATGGAAATTTTCGAGCCTCGAAGATCTGACTAGCGATCAGGGAGAGGAGGAAATCGCTATTGGGTTCCATTTTAATGAGCAGGGTGAATTAGAAGTGGATGGTTGGCGCCAATCCGAAGGAAAACAATTTACGAGGGCAGAACTTGCGGAATCGTACTGGTTGGCATCTGAAGAACAAGTCCGAAAGGAATGTATGGATGGTGCCGCCATCGAATCGTATTTGCAAAAGTTAGGACCAGTGTGGAACGCAACAGCGTCACATCGGACCTATATGCAAACTGTCAAATCGGGACAAGACGTTCCTATGAATGAAAAAGTAATGGAAAATAATGAAGAAACAACTTTTACGCTATGTGATACGTATATGACATTTGAGGCAGACGATCAAAATCTGTCCTATCTTATGAAAAGCGAAGAGAAACCCAAAGTTTCATGGAAATCTTTTAAACGATTAGCTCGACAACCTGTTCCAGGGAAGAAAGGTTTTAGAGAACCGTCGGTTTACGTTCCTAGAAAGAACAAACCAAGACAGTCTCAAAAGTACGAGTTAGTAAGAGTTTATGGGTCGAAAAAGTACAAGCCCGTCGCTCTTAAAGTTAGGCCGGTGAAAGCTGAATTATCTGAAGAATTTCGGATAAAGAGGCATATAACTGGGGAACCATTGAAAGATATGCCGGAGCTACCTATCAATCCTCCAGATTTCGTGCCAACTGGACGATATACTCAGGAGAGGATGGAAGCCTTGGACAAATCTCACGACGATGGTTTCTTATGGCCTGAAGAAAGGAAGCTCATGCATGAATTTATGAGACTTCAAGAGAAAGCATTTGCGTGGTGTCCGGAAGAAGGAGGAACTTTTAAACGAGAGTTCTTCCCTCCAGTTAGGATACCAACTCAAGCACACGAGCCATGGGTGGAGAGAAATATTCCGATCCCACCTGGAATCTATGCCGACGTGTGCAAAATTATTAAAGATAAGATAGATGCAGGAATTTACGAACCATCGAACGCTAGTTATCGTTCCAAGTGGTTCTGTGTCCTGAAGAAAGATGGAAAGTCACTTAGGCTAGTACACAGTCTTGAACCGCTGAATAAAGTCACGATTCAACACTCTGGCATACCTCCAGCTACTGCAGATGTAGCTAGGCACTTTGCTGGACGAAGCTGTGGAACAACCTTCGATGTTTATGTTGGATACGACGAAAGGGAAGTAGAGGAAGAATCCCGAGACCTCACTACCTTTCAAACGCCGTTTGGTGCACACCGGTTGGTAAAATTGCCCATGGGGTGGACTAATTCGGTTCCTATCTTCCATGACGATATGACATATATTTTACGAGAAGAAATACCGCATGTAACATGGCCATACGTTGATGATGTACCAGTTAGGGGACCAGCTACTCGTTATGAGCTCCCTGACGGTGGATTTGAAACAATGGAAGGCAATAAGGGAGTTAGGAGGTTCGTTTGGGAACATTTCCAAGATCTTAACCGGGTCGTTCAGCGTATAAAGTACGCTGGAGGAACGTTCTCGGGACCGAAAACCTTTATATGTCGACCAGAGATCGTTGTGGTTGGGCATAAATGCACTTACGAAGGTCGAGTACCTGAGGATAAGATTGCAGAAGTCGTCCTAACTTGGCCTGCATGTAAA
This sequence comes from Collybiopsis confluens, assembly GCA_013368555.1. Classification (NCBI taxonomy): domain Eukaryota; kingdom Fungi; phylum Basidiomycota; class Agaricomycetes; order Agaricales; family Omphalotaceae; genus Collybiopsis; species Collybiopsis confluens. The sequence continues at coordinate 17,443 of JAACJN010000122.1, read as the reverse complement.
GATAAAAGCGATGTTAGAGCATTCTTGGGGACTGCTGGTCAGCTTCGAATGTTCATAGAAAATTATGCAAAGAAAGCAGAACCTTTAACTCAACTCACTCGTAATGTTCCCTGGGAATGGGGACCGAGACAGGAGTTAGCCATGAGGTTACTTAAAGAGGGAATTCAAAAAGCTCCAGCTTTACGTCCGATCAATTATGAATGGGATGTTAATCTGTCTGTCGATACTTCGTACAAGGCGGTAGGCTGGTACCTTTACCAAATTGACCCAAATGATCCTAAGAAGAAATTCTTTAATTATTTCGGGTCCCTAACTCTAAATGAGCGAGAGGCACGATTCTCTCAAGCTAAGCGAGAACTATATGGATTAAAACTAGCCCTTGAGGCAAGTTATTACCAAATTTACGGGAGTAGACGCCTAACTGTTGAAACCGATGCAAGTTATATTAAAGGCATGTTGGATAACCCCAGTTGCGGTCCAAATGCGACTATAAATCGCTGGATCAAAGATATACGAAAATATCACTTTGCATTAGTACATGTGAAAGGAATCAAGCATGGATCTGACGGCCTATCTCGTATTACACCGGGTGGCTGGCAACCTGCTCGACCTCCAATCAATCCAGAAGACTATAATGACGAAGATAATGGAGAACCAATTCCGTTCTCAGTAGCAGAACAGGTTGAGGAACTACCATACGACTTCGATGAATTTAAAGACAAAATTGATCCTCGAAGTGGCTTCCTAACTATGGATGTCTATGCCACAAGCATTGATGATTTTGAAGATGACCTGCAAGCCTATGTTGACGACGAACGAATGTTCGAGTTCAAAAGGCATCAGGTGTATGAGGACTCGGGTATGCCTATAGCGGTGTTTACTCAGGATTTATATCCAGAGGAACATGGAGCGTTTGATACTGAAAACCCTTATTCGGTCAAACACCGTACGGAGTTAGGCAACCTTTACGATGAAATGTTACCAAAGATTAAGGAGTGGCATGACGATCCTAACTCGGATTTGTTCGCCACCATGACGCAGAAAGAAAAGGTTAAGTTAATGCAAAAAGCTAAGAAATTCTTTGTTGATCAAGGAAGACTGTATAGGCGTCCTAACTCTTCGGAAGGATTGCCGCAGTTAGTCGTTGATAGAGATAAAAGAATGCGAATCCTCTTTGGAGCGCATGATAGTGTGGGACATAAAGGATCCTTTGCGACCCAAGAATTGATTGAGAAACGATTCTGGTGGCCAGAGGTAGCGAAGGACGTACACTGGTACGTTTCTTCATGTGTACCATGTCAAAACAGGCAGATGCGTTTAATTAAAACGCCTCCTAACTTGACACACACGCCGTCTCTATTCCAAAAGATACATGTTGACACGATGGTAATGTCTCCTGCGAGTAATGGATGTAAATATATTGTCCATGCCCGAGATTCATTATCATCCTGGTCAGAAGCCCGTGCTCTTAGACAGGAGAATGCTAGGACACTGGGTGAATGGTTCTTCGACGATATTATATGCAGATGGGGGTGTCCTGACGAAGTGGTCACGGACAATGCACCCCAAATGAAGAATATGTTGAGTTGGCTAGAAAATAAGTACGGAATTCGAGGAATTCGAATTTCCCCTTATAATTCACAGGCCAATGGAAAGATTGAACGGGCTCACCTTGATATTCGGCAAGCTTTAGCCAAATCTACAGGTGGAGACGTATCTAAGTGGTTCTACTTCCTTAAACACATCTTATGGGCCGATCGAGTAACGCCTCGTCGTGGTCTGGGATGTTCACCGTATTTCTTGGTGACTGGAGCTGAACCTATCTTACCATTCGATATTGTTGAATCAACATGGTTAGTAGACACACCAAATCGTGTCCTAACTCGTGAAGAACTCATTGGCTTACGAGCCAAAGCCTTATCGAAGCATCGTACCTTTGTACTCAATATGATTGAGCGGGTGGATGAAACAAAGCGAAGAAACTTGAGGATTTTCGAACAGAAAAACCGTCATGTTATTAAAGATTGGAATTTCAAACCTGGACACCTAGTTCAAGTTAGGAACACTACAATCGAAAAGAGTTTAGATCGGAAAATGTATCTACGGTACAAAGGACCAATGGTAGTAATTCGGCGAACAAAAGGAGGATCATATATTATTGCCGAAATGGATGGTACCGTCTTAAAAGAGAAGGTCGCCGCATTTCGTGTAATACCTCATGTTGCTCGTAATGAACCCATTGTTCTGCCAAAGAACATTCACGACTTGATCGACCTAACTCCAGAACAGTTGCACGCCCTAGTTGAAGATAAAGATGATGAAGAACACATCTGGAATGATGACTTCACATTCAACAGGGTGCCTAACTTAAATCTGGACGGTGGTGAATCAGATGATGAATTGCAGGAACTGGCTTCGTCCGAAGACGAAAACTAGAGTTCTGGAATAATCATTCTAGACCATAAGCGGAACAAGCATTGTTATTGTTAAGTTAGGCCAGTTAAGCGAAGGTGGTATAACAATACTACTTGATAACTCCGACGTTCAATAAAGAAAAATGCAACGTTATAAAGAAAGAAAAAGTCAAAAGAAAGGACCTATAACGAAGCTAAGAAAAGTTATATAAAGAAAAGAAGTTAGGCCGAGCGATAACCGCTTCGACCAGCAACAGGAGATCTAGGAGTGGGACTGTTGATTTCGACATCCTCACAGGTCGGAACGATAATAGCCTGAGTTTTCTCGGTATCCATGTTCCTAGCTTCGGGTTCAGACTTGTCTGCAAGGTTCATACGAGCCTCGAACTCCTTCCTAACTTCATCACAAATGCGTCGAGATACCTTGGCACGATTGTGGTGAAGGAGAGCAATGTGAGTAGCGTGGAGACCTTCCACTCGATGATAGTTGAGAAGGGAGTTGAGAACCCAGTTGGGAGATCTTTGAACTCTCCCAACAAGGTCGTTGCAACCTCATCCAACAGTGGAACCGAGATAGGATTCTCTCTCTCGCGTTTCTGGGCTAAGAAAATAAAAAGAAAACATAAGAAACAAGTTAGGACAATTTGAGAAAAGAAATCAAGTCGTCCTGAATAAATACAAAGAGAAAAGTGGACTAAAATTTAGATCCCGTGCTTTAAAGGAAGCAATACTGCGAAGAGCAGTATTCTGACTGCTCTTTGAAGAGAAATTCGACGCCAAAGTGGCTAATACAGTCAATTGGAAATAGGTCCGGAGATTAATTTGATTGACGAACCAATTTGATTGATATGAGTCTCGGGATCAAAGCGAGTACTATGGGAAGAGGCCGGACTCGGCAAGATATGATAAGAGATGACACAGAAAAGTAAAAGCGTGTTAAGTTCCTCTTTAAATAGTGCTAGGCACTTAAAGGTGGATGCACAGAATTGAACCCAGAGTTAAGCTATGACCGGGGACGGTCAGAACTTTTAGTTTGGGGGAGATGATGCGATTGTTTTGCGTACATGCGTGAAATCATCCAAAGTACGACTTTCCAAGTTAGGAAAGTATACTTGAGAGCTGAGACGAGCCCTAGTCGTCAGTTAACAAGTTAGGCAACTATGTGTGCGATTACTCGAGGGTTGGACCATGCGTCCTAACTCTGTTTACCTTGGTCGATGGTAAACCATACACATCGTTATATAGATGGCTTATGAGAACTTGGTCCTAACTCTCGAAAGTTAGCAGACTCACCCATAACCCGCCAAGGGTCTCATATATGAGCTAGTTACTGGCTTCGTATCAAGGGATCGAAGACCTACGAGGCTATTTGACACGTGGCACTTATTCCAGTGGCTCTTATCGAGTTCTAACTTGGTTTCACCCGAGGTACTATTCGATGATACTGAGTACTCGTACCAGATGGAATGAAAAGTCAAAGAAATGAAATGATATGATATGCTTAAGTGTTGATACATGCAACATACATGAAAAGATATGCAACGAGAAGCTAGAACACTTCAGACCTCAACGAGGGAATTGTTGGAAGTACCTTTGAGTACGTTGGGAGAGTTAGGCCGTAGTCCACAAGGACCGGTACCGACATTCCGATGCCAGCTCAGTTATGACTCAAGCTATACTGCGGAACTAGAGACCGGAGTGTGGCTAAATGATGAAGGAATTATCAGGACGCTCTAACTCTGCTCTGGACAAGTTAGCCGATCCGTTTACCCATCCGATTCATCGGACCTCTTACTCGAAATGGAAGGATCCTACGAAAACCAGTTAGGAAGGACTATCCAGGTGATCGGTTTACATGGAATTGGAAGTGGAGTCGACGTTTCAACATTTTCTTGAATATTATTTTGGGTTTGAGGATTTTAGTATTATTTATTATTTTACAGTATATATACTCCGCACGTATGTATCCTAACTCTAGATTACCCAGTGCGGATCTCACCATACATTATATTTTGCTCAGTATCTGCCGGAGTGGGCGTCTGAGAAGTGCAAACCAGCGAGAAAACTCCTGTGTAGCCAATAATAAAAGAAAAGAAAAGAAAAGATACGAAATTTGCCCGGTCAAGGTTGTGGTGAACTAGACTGCGTATATACCAAGTTGGAAAGTCGAGGTCGATTGCCCTAGCTCCCTCGCATTGTGTTAGTCCGGTTCAGGTTGTGGTGAACTAAACCGAGTATATACCAAAGTTGGAAAGTCGAGGTCGATTGCCCTAGCTCCCTCGCATTGTGTTAGTCCGGTTCAGGTTGTGGTGAACTAAACCGAGTATATACCAAAGTTGGAAAGTCGAGGTCGATTGCCCTAGCTCCCTCGCATTGTGTTAGTCCGGTTCAGGTTGTGGTGAACTAAACCGAGTATATACCAAAGTTGTCCTATCTTCGTTGGGAAGTTGAGCCCTTGCCCCCCTTCGTTGATCTATCCAAAGTCCATACGAGGAAGTTGAGCCCTAGCCCCTTCGTCACTGGCAAAAGTCCGTTTCGAGTTTGGTTTGAGTTAGGAAGGCCAGTGTGCCCCTACTTTGACTGAAAGCGATCCAAAGTTATACCAAAACCTAGTTAGGCTACACCGTAGTCGAACGCCGAAGCAGTTGAGCCCTAGCTCCTGTGGATAAAGAAAGATAAAAGTGATAGATTCTTGCGGAACCCGCGTAACCTTTGACAAGCACACTCGCACCTTTATAAATTTGATAAGGCGGAACCCGTCCTAACTTACCTAAACACGTTTTTGGGTTTAGTTTTGGTTTTGGGTTGTGGTAGTTGTGATCCCACGCACTGCGCGTTAACGAATCAGTTGGAGACGACGGGGCCAACATTTAATATTCACATTCTGTTCCAGAATCGAGTAAGTGTCTCGCTTTTTTGTACGTATGTAACCCAACTAACATCTTCCTAGGTCGTGTCGTTCGAACCTAGCCATATCAAGGTTCCTATCTCTTTCTTCATACAAACTCAGTTCCATCTTAAATACCTTTCCAGGCGGTTTTGGCCACTCAGTTTGACAATTTCGAAAAGGGTACGTGTTATCATATGAATCATCTTTTTCTTTTCGGAACCTAAGGTTGCCGAATATATAGGTAGGGATGCTGCGTCAATCTTGACTTCATTACTGAGATCATGAATCTCGCGGTAGCAGGACAAGATACAGTAAGTCAAACATGTCCCTATGCATTTGAACACCTCTCAATATTGGTTGCTCGCAGACAGCAAGCCTTTTAATGTTCACAGTTTACATGTTGTCGCAGAACCCTCAGAGCTTGCGCAAACTTTGTGAGGAAATACTGGCCATTTTTCTGGCTCACGCGTCCCAAAAGTTTGCTTACAATGAAAGCTCGTTCTTCCTCGTGCGGTTGTTGCAAAATTTTCTATGATTGAGCTTTCGGAGGAAAGTCAGCCCTTGGATTCAAGGCCCCCGGCCAGCTGGAAAAAATAGGGCGGTAACAAGGCTTCAGAGAAGGTTCAACTCACTTGCATTTGACAACGTATGTCCTGATTAGCAAGGAATTTGCACTCCAGAACATAGCTATCTTGAATATAGGATGGGTTGCCTGAAGTGACTAGTGCTGGAGACAAATGGAGACAAAATTTGTTTGGATTGCAGGAAAGATATTTGCAATGGTAAAATTCCAAATAATGGATGGTTTGCCAGATTTTGGCATAGTGTTTGATCATGAACTTATTTCAACTTGTAATATGAAGTCAGACATATATGAGATGGCACAGCACAAGAATAATTGATACTAGTACTTAGAACAAGGGGGTATTACATACAATGGAGGTGGACAAGACAAATCTGCTTCGAAAACTTTTTCTGTTGGATTTCCATTATCTTCAGAATTTCAAGAGCCACATAAAACAACATCCAGAAAGCGCAAACCAGGTGCCGGTAGAAAATCAAACTTGCAACCTTCTGATAGTCTTAGTAGAGTTTGGAATTTTTGACTCATCCAGTGATTTTATTGATCTGCCACATCTTCCATTTCATTACCATCTGTTACAATAAAAAAACATTAACATCAGATACTCTTAGTGATTGGGATAATTTTTGCGGGTCTTTCGAAGTTGAAACATCTAATAGTGCAAATGATGATAATGTACAAATGCTTTCAAGTTCTCGTCCTCCAGTAGACCCGTTGCAGCATAACTCATTTTTTCATTCTCTGCCATCTGGATACCAAGACTCAGGGTGAGCATTGCTCTGCTGCAGTGGAAGCATGTCAATCTGTAATTGATTGTAATTCAGAAAAGCAGTTTGATTTTCCTCCCCCGCCACTATCACAATCCAAAATTAATACATTCATTGATAAAATTTGCAGAGCTTTGAATCCAAGTAACTTTGAAGAGGCTAGTTGTGCTGTTTGTGGCCAGCTTAAGCTCAAAAAAAATCTATCTTGTTTACATCATAATGAAAAATTATTTGCATGTTCTAGAAGCTACGGGTGTTTCAAGGCTTCCAAGGACTAACATTAACGAGCCCATTGCTGAAATTACGGGTCCAATTCTGGTGCTCGATACCACATTTGTCTGGATTGCAGGAAAGATATTTGCAATGGTAAAATTCCAAATAATGCTCTATGCAGAGGATTATGGCTGGGCGAGGTTCCACATGGGCTGAAAACCTTACTTTCTATGAAGGTCTATTAATTGCAAGAGTCCGTCATTCCAAACTTTGCTTTGTTTGAGCTCAAAAAGGAGGAGGTGGAGGAAATGGGCACCATAAATTGGTCTCCAACCTTGTTCTTTTTGAGAATCCTACTGCAAAAATCAATGTATTGGCCAATATTGATGCAATTGGTCCGTGAATATTTCACCATTGTTTTATTATCTTTTTGCGGTTCTCATTGTACTTATTGTCTTTTCGTGCCACTGTACTGCTGTAGTGTTACTATATAAGTAGTTAGTACATCAAAATAAATCCCTGCACGTTTGCTACCGCTTTCAGCTATTAGACCAAAATTTAAGCTTCTTTCAGCTTTTATTTTAACAGGTCTATTAATTGAAAGAGTCTGTCATTTGAAATGCTTTGTTCAAGTTCAAAAAGAAAGAGGTGGAGGAAATGGGCACCATAAATTGGTCTCCAATCTTATTCTTTTTGAGAATCCTACTGCAAAAATCTATGATATATTGCCCCCGCCACGGAAAGACATTGAGGAAGTTTTGGCTGTCATGTTTTCAGGCAGTTGTAAACCTACCGATGATGACTATAAGAGAGCATTATTATCTGTTCATCAAAATGTGGTTGCTAATGCTTTAAATTTTTTCATCCTCAATATCCAAAGAATATTTGGATATTCAGTTCTCTCGGTCAAATCTGGACCAGTATCAATCAAGTGTTCCACTAGTCTCGGTTGATTTTTTCAAAAAGAAATAGCACAAAGAATGCAGAAGGTGTTAGTGTATTTGATGATCTTGTAGATGATGGTGGAGAAGACTATGCTGAATCTTAGTTTCAAGTTATTCCAAGTCAATGTGAATTTACAAAAATTGAACTTGTTTTTCTCACTAAAGTGTATAACATTGGTGGAAGTTTGTTATGATAACACAGCTGATACCATCACTCCATTATTTATTAAATCTACGTCCTGGGCTGTCTATATATACAAAAGCTTGGGACAAACCTTTTGTATACTCAAATTGAGCTAGTCAAATTTGCAAAATAATGTGATTCTCTTTATATAACAAAACACCTTTACGAGTTACACGGTGTCAATTTTCTAAGTCCAATGTCACAAAGCAGTATCTCCTATATTGTTAAGCATAACACTGTTCACTGGGTAATTATTGTATCATTGTCCCTAGCCCCGAAACCACAAGGTGAAGCGCAAATTTAACTTACTGTGCATATCGTGATCAGACAGAGGAAAAGCTTCAATCAACATGCGTGAAAAAGGAATAGGAGCAAAGGTCAGAAAGTATCATCCAATACTAAAAACATGTCAATGACAGACCCGGAATCCAGCGTAGGATAACAATATCAGGATAATACGAAATCCTATAAAGAAAAAAAATATCACAGTAATCCGGTAGCTGCCGCTACATCTGCATGGGCATTGGGATGAACAACGTTGGGAAGATTGACCGAAGAACTGCATAGTCATTCATACATGTGAAAACAAACAACATTTTTTTTTACAGTTTATACTAGACTGAGTGGTACGATTTTCGTTCACTGACTTTCAAGACGGGCCTATGACTGCAGGAAAGGAAAGATTATAGCGTCAGAAACACATGTACTTGATGGAAGAGCTGTGGCGAGCTCTCACCTTCAGTACCCGAATCACAAACATTCAAGCCAACACTCAGGGCCGGACCCAGACCTGACCTCCAGCCGCCGTGACAACTGCCACATGGCCATCATCCTGGCAAACGAAACTGTAGGGACCTAGAACCCCGTTTGTCCCCGTTGCGAATGGTGTTCCTCCATTGGCAGTATAGCCAACGCAATTCCCATCGACTTGCATTCTGACAAATGCTATGTTATGATCGTTATCGGCCCAGACCACTGCGCCGCCTGCGTTGTTGATGAGGTGGAGGTCTCCGGCTACGGTGAGAACAAGGGAGAACTGTCCGTTGTTGGAGTTTATGCCGTAGCCACGACCGAGAGCAGAGGGCGAGACGAGAGCATTGCTGTTGTACGGTGGGACAAAAGCCATTGTGTAAGTGTGTATAGAGGAGGGCTTGGGAAGTCTTTTTATGTGGGGCTCTGAGCTGCAGAAGTAGCACTTGGCTTGGTGCTTTTATACTTAGATTCCGAAGCCTTGTCCATTGAACGATTGACCTGAAGGGCCACAAAGCAAAAACCGGCATTCATGAATTGAAAAAAGGAAAAAAAAAAAAACGGGTCACAAGAGTAACTTGTCAGAAAGGAATCAATGTCTCCGTTATTCTGCCAATACTCACATTGACTTGCCAAATACGGCGTGCCTCTTGACAAAGATATTCCATTTTCTTCTTTTGTTGTCGAGAGTGACCTGCCAGAAAGGGGGTTCAATGCTGTTGTTATTTGGCTGCATTGAACACCCTTGTTATTCGGCCGATACTCACAGTAATTTGGTTGGAATTCAATCTAGTCCGAACCTATCCAAATGCAATGCAACGTATCTCTCAAGAGTCAAGATTGAGGGTAGCCTGCAGGCTGTCAAAAAGAAGATGTTCAAAACCTCCGTTATTCTGCTGGTACTACTTACGGTAATTTGGTCGGAATTGAATGTAGTCGGAACTTATCCAAATGCAATGGATGTATCTCTAACAATAGAGATCGAGGGTACCATAGCCCTAAGCCTGTCAGAAAGAAGATTCCACTGCGTTCGGATTTTATGAGTCAAGAGGTATTCTTGTTTGTTCTTTTCCTGGGTCCTGACAAGCATACCGGCAAGAAAGAAGGTTTACCACCTCCAGGCTTACAACGTGCTCTGCCCAGGAATCTTCCAGCTTCTACTTGTGTTGCTGAGAGTAACCTGCCAGATAGAGCACTATTGAATGCCTTTGTTACTCCGCCAATACCCACAGTGATTATCAGATCGGATACATTGTGTTGCAAAAGAAGTCTTCTAGCTTGTTTTTTTTTTGCAGCTGTTGAGAGTATGAGTAGTACCCCAACTGAGCTTCCCGTTCAATCATTCTGAATCCAAAGCTGTCGGGACTTGCCAGGGTTGATTCGAATTCCACCTACCGCGTGTATGCTCTAAAGAAATTACTTATCTTCTTCTTTTGCTGTCGGATTACAGGCTGCTGGAAAGAAGGTTCAAGAACAAACTGCCAGAATGTTCTGGTTTTGGAGACGACTACAACTTATCAGCATCTCCGCTTGATCCGTATGTCGACATGCACATCATACTAATATAGATCAGAAGCTATCGTTCCCACATCACTATGTTCCGGACTCGTAAAATATGTTGCGAAAGAAGCCTAATTTTTTTTGTTGCTGTTGAGATTACTAGTACCCCAAAATCGAGGTTCCCGTTCAATGCCTTCAATGGTATTCTGAATACATCATTCAACCTTCTTTCTGACAGGTTACTTGACGGCAAAGAACAAAGAGGGGATCAGGTTTCCTCATGCCATGGAATTTGAATCAATACTGGCAATTCCCGAGAACAATGACAACATTGAGCGAGAAACTCCGGATTTGGGGGTTCTAGTCCTCTCCCAAAAATCCAGCTAGAAGAGTTTTCTCTATTGTATGTGAAATTTGAATCAACACTTGCAAGTCCCGACAGCACTGATTCGGATCAATGTTGAACGCATTAGTCGGAACTTGTCCAGATGCAATGTATCTCAAAAGAGTCAAAATGGAGGGTAGCCCTAAGCCTGCCAGAAAGACGATTCCACTGAGTCCGGACTACATGAGTCAAGAGATGTCCTAGTTTGGTCTTTTGCTGAGTCCTGACATGAATACCTGCCAGAAAGAAGGTTTAAAACCTCCGTTATTCTGCTGCTGATACTCAAAGTGGTTTGATCAGAGACCGTCAATGAGGTCAAGACTCTGGGAGTTGAATTCTACTTACAGGCTTACAACGTCTCTGTTGCAAGAAATCTTCCAGCTTCTACCCTCGTTGCTGAGAGTAACCTGCCAGAAAGTATGTTACTCTACCAATATCCACAGTAATTAGGTCGGATATGGGACCTCAGTATTACAGCGTGTTTTGAAACACATTTTACGAGTCGACCCTGGCAAGTCCCGACAGCTTGGATTCAGAATAATTGAACGGGAAGCTCAGTTGGGGTACTACTCGTACTCTCAACAGCCGCAACAAAACGCATTCAATAGTGCTCTATCTAGCAGGTTACTCTCAGCAACACAAGTAGAAGCTGAAAGATTCCTGGGCAGAGCACATTGTAAGCCTGGAGGTGGTAAACCTTCTTTTTCGCCGGTACAGGTTCCCGCTCAATGCCTTCAATGCCTTTTCCTAACCAATGTTCTCGGGAATTGCCAGTGTTGATTTAAATTTCACATGTAGTGTATCTCTGAAGAAGTCTCCTATCTTTGTCCTTTGCGGTCGAGTACTAACCCGTTAGAAGAAAGGTTCAATCATATTCAGAATAACAGTTAAGGCATTGAACGGGAACCTTAGTTTTGCATCAGCAAAACCTGTATAGGAAGGTAGGAAACCTGGTTCCGAACTGTGCCAAAATGTTTGCATGTAGAAGGAAATCAGAAAATCGGCCGTGAACCGTCGCGATCGCGGAAAATTTCTTTTCTCCAGAGTAACAAAGCAAACTGGGAAAAAGAGATTAGAGATAAAACTGACGGTGAGTTCTTTTGGAAGGACCAACGTTTATGAGGTACGTACCGTCGGCGCATTGCATTGTCTCCCAGAGTTGACCCATTCCCATGACTTGTGCATTTGGAAACATCTCTCCGAGTCCACTAACAAAATGCGGAACAACTCGTGATACTTATTACTATTCCTTGAAAGTGCTCGAGAGCTTCACGTCGGTGATTTGGCGAACCAAGCTTGAGGTTCAAACGTTCGCCGTGATACTCGAAGAGTCAGATTTTGTTCTCTTCCTCTTAACCTACGCTGAACCTTGAATTGTTGGGAACAACAGACTCTATGGTGCACTTCCCCTGGATGTCATGCAGTCTTCTCTCACGTCACCTTTTGACCCCATTTCCAAACTCGACTTCTTCGACATTCTAGAGTGTTGGATGTTGACTATCCGAATCGGCTATTTTCATCGATCGTTCAAGTTTTTCGGAACTGTCAACTCGATAAGAGTAAACTGTCAAAATATTTCATTAAAAACACGCTGTATTTGGGTTTCGAATCGATAAGGTGGTAGCATAGGATTCTGATCAAATCGCTGTGAGTGTCAGCTGAATAATTTTTCTGTCAAGTTAATCTCCGCAACATGGTCACTTTCCCCTTTGTGGTGTTTCTGGTCATTCTTTCGAGAATGAACTAGTACCGATATCGGTACCCGCCGACCTTCATCCGATGATATTCGGACTCCAAGGTTGAAAGGACTAAAGTAACCACCACTGCAGTTTAGAGTCCCAGAAAAAAAGACCCACCTACCCCTCCGCTCTAAACACTTGACTTAAACACAAATTACGATGGCTTTCGTTCACCCCTACAGAGACACTCTCCCCGAAGGAGCCGCTGTAGGACGTGGCTACGGGAACATTCTGGCAGTTTGTTCTTAAACCTTCTTTCCAGCAGCCTGTAATCCGACAGCAAAAGAAGAAGATAAGAGATTTCTTTAGAGCATACACGCGGTAGGTGGAATTCGAATCAACCCTGGCAAGTCCCGACAGCTTTGGATTCAGAATGATTGAACGGGAAGCTCAGTTGGGGTACTACTCATACTCTCAACAGCTGCAAAAAAAAACAAGCTAGAAGACTTCTTTTGCAACACAATGTATCCGATCTGATAATCACTGTGGGTATTGGCGGAGTAACAAAGGCATTCAATAGTGCTCTATCTGGCAGGTTACTCTCAGCAACACAAGTAGAAGCTGGAAGATTCCTGGGCAGAGCACGTTGTAAGCCTGGAGGTGGTAAACCTTCTTTCTTGCCGGTATGCTTGTCAGGACCCAGGAAAAGAACAAACAAGAATACCTCTTGACTCATAAAATCCGAACGCAGTGGAATCTTCTTTCTGACAGGCTTAGGGCTATGGTACCCTCGATCTCTATTGTTAGAGATACATCCATTGCATTTGGATAAGTTCCGACTACATTCAATTCCGACCAAATTACCGTAAGTAGTACCAGCAGAATAACGGAGGTTTTGAACATCTTCTTTTTGACAGCCTGCAGGCTACCCTCAATCTTGACTCTTGAGAGATACGTTGCATTGCATTTGGATAGGTTCGGACTAGATTGAATTCCAACCAAATTACTGTGAGTATCGGCCGAATAACAAGGGTGTTCAATGCAGCCAAATAACAACAGCATTGAACCCCCTTTCTGGCAGGTCACTCTCGACAACAAAAGAAGAAAATGGAATATCTTTGTCAAGAGGCACGCCGTATTTGGCAAGTCAATGTGAGTATTGGCAGAATAACGGAGACATTGATTCCTTTCTGACAAGTTACTCTTGTGACCCGTTTTTTTTTTTTTCCTTTTTTCAATTCATGAATGCCGGTTTTTGCTTTGTGGCCCTTCAGGTCAATCGTTCAATGGACAAGGCTTCGGAATCTAAGTATAAAAGCACCAAGCCAAGTGCTACTTCTGCAGCTCAGAGCCCCACATAAAAAGACTTCCCAAGCCCTCCTCTATACACACTTACACAATGGCTTTTGTCCCACCGTACAACAGCAATGCTCTCGTCTCGCCCTCTGCTCTCGGTCGTGGCTACGGCATAAACTCCAACAACGGACAGTTCTCCCTTGTTCTCACCGTAGCCGGAGACCTCCACCTCATCAACAACGCAGGCGGCGCAGTGGTCTGGGCCGATAACGATCATAACATAGCATTTGTCAGAATGCAAGTCGATGGGAATTGCGTTGGCTATACTGCCAATGGAGGAACACCATTCGCAACGGGGACAAACGGGGTTCTAGGTCCCTACAGTTTCGTTTGCCAGGATGATGGCCATGTGGCAGTTGTCACGGCGGCTGGAGGTCAGGTCTGGGTCCGGCCCTGAGTGTTGGCTTGAATGTTTGTGATTCGGGTACTGAAGGTGAGAGCTCGCCACAGCTCTTCCATCAAGTACATGTGTTTCTGACGCTATAATCTTTCCTTTCCTGCAGTCATAGGCCCGTCTTGAAAGTCAGTGAACGAAAATCGTACCACTCAGTCTAGTATAAACTGTAAAAAAAAATGTTGTTTGTTTTCACATGTATGAATGACTATGCAGTTCTTCGGTCAATCTTCCCAACGTTGTTCATCCCAATGCCCATGCAGATGTAGCGGCAGCTACCGGATTACTGTGATATTTTTTTTCTTTATAGGATTTCGTATTATCCTGATATTGAAAGAAATGTCGCGCACTCCAGAATTTGAGCGCTTACCAGCCCCGGTCTAGTACCCCGGCTCACGGCTTTAAAAATTCTGAGCCGGCAGCCGGCTGGCGCCCGGCCAGGCCCGTCCTTATACAGTAGTTGCGGCATCAAAAACCTTGGTCTTTGGCTTTCAAGTTGTCTTCCCGCGTACACGCCCAGTTTTATTTTGTAGTACAGGGATACAATTTCTATTGACTTACTATATACTTGAATATAAATATAAGGTGTGAAATACTCGCCTACCATAACTATCGATTCCCCGGTGTACAAAAATGAGACTTCGTCGAGGAAAACGAGCAAATAAGCGCCCGGCAACCAGATCGCCGTTTGAGGCGGTGCTTATTCACTTGACATCATCCACGTTGCTTCACCTTCGGTCCGAAAATTGCAGCTCTCTCCACCATCGTCAATAACGAAACGAGTTTTTCGCTTATATTAGCAGAAAATACCCTTCAATTATTATCGGATCACCTCCAGTCTCCTCGAATTTCGCCGATGATTCTTGCGGTTTCACGAACACTGGTGGTAGTCTTGGGAGGGGCGTGGTACATTCATCCAAACTTCGACAATATCACTACTTTCTGGGCTGTATTCCCTTTCTCATCCTCTTTCTCAGTATCTTCAACCCTCAAGTCTCACATTGCAGGCACCTCTGGTCGTGGAAATGTTGAGGAGACAGGTCAAAGTGTGAGTGCGTCTTGTTCTTTTTCGCATTTTTTTTCTGGCCTGTAGCGCGTTATTATAGGCGTCGGTGATGGTACTATTGGTTAATTTTTTGGGTTCGGAAAAATGTCCAGGGTACGCTCAGCTTTTTTCTTCACTCGACTAGTCCATGTATTTACACTGCTTTGCAGCCGAAGAGATGGCGGAATTCTCTCCCAGTGTCCGTAGCATGTGTCTCAGCTGAGAAGCTGACAAACTTGGTGTTTCCATCAGGTATCGTTCTGTCCATGGTTGCTGCAGCCCCTGAGGCCGCTCCCTGGCAGTACCTCGCTCGGTCATGGGTGAAAGGTCTTTACTTCTTTGTTGTCCCCGGTGTTGTCTGCTACTTCTACTCTCATCTTCTCAAACATGCGGCCAAGGTGAGCGCCAAGTTCAGTTGTGGGTCCCTTGCTGCTGTTTCTATCAACAGACCAAGGGAGGGTGGGCGATGTCTGCCCACTTTTCTACCAGTGTGAGTTCTCCCTGTGCCTGCTGCCTTATTCCTCCGCCATTTACTCTTGTATGTCATTTCTGTTCCGGAGGTGTGATGCCGCTTGCTCCTTTCCCCCTGCTATTTCTATGATTGTTAGACTATCTCTTTTCCCGTGCTATCCCTATGACCATCCCTTCCCCCACCCCAGGGCTTAGACTATCATGACCATCATCCTGTTACTCCTACATACCTAGACCATTGTAACCACCCCGATACCTGTATGATCATCCAACACTTGTCAGTATGCTTGAAATCCCATCAGTAACCATCCTCTGTGAGTGCTAAAAACACTCCAATTAACTGTGTAAAACAATCCTTTTGAGTGCCAGAACCCCCCCCCCCCCCCCCCCCGGTTGACCATGTAAAACAGTCCTTTTGAGTGTCGGGACCACTCGGGTTGACTGTGGAAAACAGTCCTTTCAAATGTCACTCCAATTGATAGTGGAGAACAATCCAAAGGATGGTCAAAAACAATCTAACTGAGTACGAGAAACCGTCCTATTGAGTGGCAAAAACACTCAGAATGATTGTGCATGACAGTCCATTTGAGTGCCAAGAACAATCAGATTGATTAGCGGAAACCTTTATTTTGATTGTCTAAAACAGGCAAATTGAGTGCCAAAAACAGTCAAACTGTTGTCACACTCTAGCGCATATTATTTCAATCAAACTGATTGTTTTGGGCAATCCAGCTGACCGTGTTGTGGACAAGCAATATGACTGGGGGGTATGGCCGCTAGCGGCGAGGGCCGAACCTACATCAGTAAACTATGCATTTCAATTGCCCGGCTTCCTCGGCTTGTCAGCTTTACGGCAAATGCCAAGGCACAAGTTCCGTAAAGCTGGAACACTAGCTTGTCGCCTCCCACTCCCTATCGTTGTATCTGGAGAGCATATTACTGACCTTTTTTCTGTGCCGTGTGATCAGTTGGTAGATATGTAGATTTGCCTTACTTTATGAGCTTGAACGGGCTTGGGGAGCTTGTTGGAGCTTGTTCTCGGCAAGCTCAGAGCCAGCTCAGGGACAAAAACAATAGGCTTGGGTCAAAAACGACCCTAGCTGGCTGTTTGTCGCTTGCCGACCTTTCCCTCATTGACCCGCCGAAATTTGGCGGGGGAAAAGCCGCCGCAAGCCGATCAAGGATGATGTAATGTTTTCTGATGTAGCAGGGTGTAACGTAGGACAATGGATGACGTCCCGTAGAAATTAATTCCCGACCTTTTCTAAACGTCTACCCTGATAAAAAATCAAAAAGTGTTTTTTCCCGAGATTATTTCCCAAACCATACCCGTAGCCGGTTAATTCCCGGACCAAGTACCGCATGGCACATCGTGTGCCGTGAGGATGCCGCCTTTTCATTCGCCCACCATCTCTTCTGCTGTTGAAGCCGGAAATGCAGAGTGAATTCCTCTCGCTTCTTTTTCAACAACAGTTGGAGGAGGAACTTGAAGAGGATGAGAGGACTCATCGAAACCTGGCTATCCTTGGCGTTCTTGCTGCTGGCATAGCTGATTCCCAATCCGAACATGCTCGCCGCCGTAATCCCTCTCGTCGTTATCTTACTCGGCCTCAGCTCATGCCAGATCATGCCAGATCAAGCTCGAGCGCACAAAATTACTATACTGGTTGAGCGGAAGGGGAGGGCGGAGGTATGTCCAAAAGCGGTTGTGAGCATGTGGAAAATGTGATAGCCAACGAAAATTCCACTCAAAACGCTTTAGAAAGGGGTCGGGACCCCTTCTAAAGCATTGCGTTTAGAAAGGGCTCTGAAATCCGAAAACCATGTGGAAACCTCAGGGCGGGCTCGTTTAGAGCTTCACGTTAACG